>CAXARO010001225.1:0-176800 GCA_963971305.1 Arcuatula senhousia
CTCCGTTTTTTAAATTATCAATAGGCAAACCGTATGCTTAAATGGTTTCAGATTTGATTTTGTTTTACTGCTTTTATCGTTTAATTGTTGCCTTTGTCAATCTGTTCATTATAACATATGTAAGTGCAAAGATACAAAGAAGCAGAGAGATACCAATGCGGCATTCGAATGTCAAAAAGAATAAACAGAAATTACATAAAAATAATAATGAAGTTGTTTTCAAAATTTTGTGGCACCGGGCCCAGTAAACATGAGAAGTTCGACAACACAAAGAAAAATTACACAAAATCATATAAAAAACAAATGGAAAGCAATCAACAATATGAATTCAAGTCGTAACGAGGGTTAACTCAGGTGCTCTGGAAGGCTGCGTACTTCCTGCGTGTTGTATCACACCCGATGCGTAAACGTTGCTTACAGTCATTTCAGCGTGTCAAATTCGGTAAAGGAGAACAAAACAAAACCCTAAGTTAAACCAACATCTATATTCATCAGAGAGATAGAAATCCTATATTTGTTAAATAGCTCATTATGTCTTCCATATGTTTTAAGGGAGACAACCATCTAGAAGATATATAATTCAGTGTTAGCAATTTGTGTATCGACCGCGACGTTGTATTAGGGAAATAAATGTATCTCCTACAAGCTCTGGAATAACGTATAAGTTGTAATTATGTAAACTACTGGAGTGGACGGAATGTTGATACACAAGAAGAGAAAGTTGACGATTGGAAAGACAGGTAAAATGCTAACGACCTTGGTAATTTTTGCTTTGAGTGAGTGTTACACCCTTTTGATACTATATAGGTTATCATCCGGGGATATCATATAAGAAATATGATAAATTAAGGTAATAAAAAACTATCGACCTTGAAGTATTAATCTTAAATTAAAAAAAAAAACATATCCGAGATATTGAAGACCGCAACTGTCCTTTCTGGGAACAGAAACCAGTTTTTATGGCACCAAAACCTCCCTTTCCAATTGCAATGATATGGTCCGGTAGTACCGGATATAACACAAAACACAACATGGTCGTTAGACAAAATAGACATCACAGTACAACAACCAGCTAAATTATATAAGTATGAAATGACCATGAGACGTATTGGGATTTGGCTGAAAACAAAGGGACAAATAACACCGGAATAAGGATTATGAGGAAAAATAAAGGTTACGTGGTTCACTACTTGGCGGTAAATGTTGGGATCTTTGACGTTGATCCACTGTAGTTAGCGACTGGAACTTCCGTATCATATTCATGTGGGTTCTGAGTGGCGAATAGGCCGACAGCACAAAAATGTAGCCCTAA
The DNA here is from genome assembly GCA_963971305.1 of Arcuatula senhousia. Classification (NCBI taxonomy): domain Eukaryota; kingdom Metazoa; phylum Mollusca; class Bivalvia; order Mytilida; family Mytilidae; genus Arcuatula; species Arcuatula senhousia. The sequence continues at coordinate 1,313 of CAXARO010001225.1, forward strand.
GCATGTCGGTAAACCTGACATTGGGCCAGGCTGGTTTGCCTACAAAGCGATTTTGATGTGTGCCCCAGATAGTGGTAGAATGGGGACAGCCTTGTCATAGTGAAGCCGTGTTCGTCAGACTATGACTATTACATGTACAGTCATCAGTTTGCAAACTAAAGTGGTTCACCATGTTTGAATGAAGATTAAAATGTAGCGTTCTTTGCACGTTGAACGACCCTACTGCAGGTCTCGATAAGAGTAGGACCGGAAGCAGGAGGGTAAATTATCATATTCACCTTACCTTATTCCGGTGGTAGTCAAATGGGCATGCATGCATTTTACATTTCATCAAATTGATCATAATTTCATGTTCTCACCCTTAGTAAGGTGAGTTCATGTAAAAATGGTTTTGGTTTATATTTGTGTTTCGACACGATAATTTAAATAAAAAAAAATGGAAAACCGATACAAAACAGAATCCCAACTTGTTTACATTTTTTCTTCACTGGACAAAACGTATCCCATTTAAATGCCTTACCAAAACCAAATCTACGTGAATCTTATCTTGGTAAGTTTTGCTCATCTCTCGCGAACTCTTCCAGGTGAGGTTCTTTTTATCACCTTTTTATGTTCATCTCCTAGACATATAGCCGAATTTGTGTTGCATACAATAACAAAATGTAACTAAGTAACTAACTTTCCGTATCATTACTTTGCAACCACCATTACAGGGTGGGAACGGAAATTGTACAGTTTCCGGAAGCGCCGTTTGCGAAGCGAGGAGATTTTCTAATACAGGTAGCGCCCAATTCAAAAATGTCTAAACACAGGAATCAGCAGTCATTTGCAAGCACAATATGAAGGAAAAAATAATAAAATTATAACGAAAATAGTTGCAGGTAAGGTATATACGCAGTAAGGCTCATAATATTGCGATCAGCCATGTTTTTGACTGTCTAATTCATCGCGAACATGCAGAAGTAGACGAAAAATGTGACACGGTGTGTCTTTTTCGGGGTCTGATGTGAAAATCCACAGATCAAACAAATAAGATTCAAACCATTATAAAAATGTAGTGTTATTTTTGTGTTTTAATTATATAATTGCATTTTTTTATATCACCCCTAAATTTCAACACTTGAACGGGGAGCGCCCATTGTATTGAACAGGTAGCTCCGAAATTCACATTTTTTTGGAACGGGTAGCTCACACTAAAAAAATATATATAATTCATTTGAATAGCGCATTTTAACATAAAACAGGTTAGTAATGGAACATAAAATAAACTCTCTACACCAAATTGATTATATCAAATTTGAATTCATTAATTTCTGCATTTAAAATGCTAAGAAGAAATTAAAAAAAAACAAATTAGCCGACCTGTAGGAATTGGTGAAAATACCCTAGGAACATCATATAGTTTATTAGCAACATATGGTTTGTTATCTATACAGAGCAATACACATCTTTTTTATTTATATTAAATCATTAAAATTGTCCTGTGGTCGCGCGTTTTATTGTTAAAATGCATTTTTATGCAGCATCTTTAATTATCAGCAATTTAGTAACAACATTCTGAGCACTGAACAGATTTTCGGATACTCCGTATCCTCCGCCATAAAGACTGCCCTCTCTCTGTGATTTATGTAGGCTGGTACCCCGCTGTTATCTGAAGAGTAGGGAGCCAGTTGCAAGCTTATGATTTATGTGCAACGAAAAGAACATAAAACAATTACATTCACCCACCAACTGACTTTGTGTTTTGAGCGTCTCTAATACATGTACGAAATGCTTGTCAGTTATAACATCAAGCGCCTAGAACTCTGTTGTTGCTTTCCGATAAGCACAAGAGTTAGTTCTGCTGACAGTTTTACTGAATCCCGAAATAATTAGACCACTTAGGAACCCATTCCTTTGAATAAGAGATGCAACTACTCTACCGAGAGAAAGAACAAAACAAGACATAACGGATAAATTGGTGACCGCAATGGTACTGACTAGGTACATGCACCTCCAAAGAAATGGTAGGTTAAACTAGGTAAACGGCACCAGAACTTCCTCTTTTGTGTCTTTTTGTATGCTTTTTGATAACAACATGATCTTAAATCCTGACTTATTTGACTGCATTTTAGGAAAGATTAAGTTCATAACAACAGTTTGCTCCAAGTCGAGCTAAGGATACAGCCCTACTGATCTGAAAAGGGCGGGCCACGTTATAACTCATCGTAATAAATCTTTGCATCAAATTTTGATTCAAACCATATAATAGAAGCGAAGAAATCGGTTAATAATTTTTTTTTCTATCTATAAGAGTCTAAGTCGGCTGGAGAAACAGGGTGCAGATGTGCGTGTGTTGATTTATGCCCTTTATCGACGCACCTGGTCCATGTATGGCGGTCGGTTTAAATGGTGGAGGAAACCGGTGTACCCGGAGGAAACCGCTGACCTTGGGCAGGTAACTGACAAACCATGTCACATACAGTTGGGGAACACCTCTTTGTAAATTACAAACGAGTCGAACACCAGCTAAGAGGTGATCGGCTAATGATCAATAGTGTGGTATTTGAATCTGAGCCTTTAACCACTCGGCCACTCGGCCAACCAGGCCCCAGTTGTAGATATGCAACTGCAACTTGCAAATCAAGCAGATAGTAATAAAACTTTAGTCGATATTGGGTTCCAACAGACGAGCAACCTCTTTAGATCCGCCACTGAATATACAACAAAACAAACAAGCACAAAACAAACAGAAAAGGCAAACATTTTTGCACTTCTTTTTATACAAAGAAGAGGCTCCAAGGAACCTAAATCAGTCACGTGGTACTAAGGGCACCAAGGATATCTTCTGTATGGGGTCATCTGACAATTTTTGTCCAAAACAGACATTTATAGAGCTTAAAAAGCTGAATGTTTAAGAAAGTAATAGCTTTTCTTTATCTGACATAGTTGTCATTCCATGGAACAAAAACATGAACAAGATGCTCCCTGGATCCTGAATCGCTCACCTGGTCTTTAGGGCCATCTGACAAAGGCTTAAGCAAGTCACAGCTTTCACATATTAGCAATAGTTTTTATTCTATAGAAAAACATGAAAAACGCTATTTTTTACCTTTAAAGGCCCATAACCTCTGAACCTCATAGAAGCCCATAACCCATAGGGGGTCATCTGACAGCATCGACCCAATGGACTTTTGTATAGCTTATAATTTTAAAGAGCCTTAGATTTTTCGGATTTCTTTCCATCTGTTTTAGTTGCTGAATTATAAAAGCTATTTTAAGTGATTTTACATTATGTTCTACGTTTACTTACAGCGGCCACGTTTTTTTATCAAATCTGTTCCACTAGTACTTGACTTGACAAAAAAATGTCGTGTGTAAAGTCTTAATAAAGATTTACCAAGCGGTTTAAGACGAGCAGTTCGAGCTTAAAGAAAGGGGTTTATACTCCCTCCCCCAAAAAGAACTGAAAATATAAGAAACTAAAATTAAAGAAACAATATCAACAAGGGTACAAATGATTAGACCGGGGAAATGGGGAAAGGGTAACCACACAAGGCTTAAAAAATATAGACTCGGAAATTAGTCGCACAACTTAATGCCACAAAGTCACGAATAAAGTTACCAAACGCTAGTTTACATCGAATGAACTTCTATGTATATTCCTAGATCGACTTGTGATGAGTAAGAGAGGTTGTATGTATTTAAAATAATTTCGGCGCTACCTATTCATACATTTTTTATTACCTTGACGCTATCCGTTCACTTTTGATTTCAAGACTTTGAGACAATATCATAAATTATCACAAAACAACTGATATCTGCTCTATAAATACATTTGATTTTCAATGTTCAATATCAAGAGGCTACAAAAAATACAAATCGACATTCGTTCAATGTGTGTTTTCTTTAAAAACGATCGAAAAAAGTAGACGGTCTTGTATTATTGAGATGTTCGAGCTACTATTTTTGTTAAAAAATCCATTCTTAAACGCAAACATACAAATAAAACGCATTTAATGCAGATACTTGTCACTACATAAAGCTTATATGTGCACTATATTGATAGCAATGGTGGAACGTTATTGTGTATTTAACTAAATAAGAAGTACTTTTATTAACGAATCCGTGGGATTTGAACTTGGCGCTACCTTTTCCTTGTCATAAGAACGCCGCTTCCGGAAACTATACAATTTCCGTTCCCACCCTGTGACCATGGAAAAGCGTAATTGGTACTTGGTAGCTTTGTTTTCTGAGGACTTACCTGCTTGATGTCAGGATACCAAGATCCTATATTTGCCTTTTACATCCCAGCTCTTTTTTTCTAACAGGGATGATCTGAGTCGGATCTCATCTCTTTGAATACCCTGATCAACTCTATTATTGTATTTCTTTTGTTTTGCAAAGCACGCGTTTTTGATAAATGTTCAATTAGTTAGACATAGGAAAATTATAAAATCAACAACAAAGCCTTTTTGAAGATTGAAAATACATCGTTCACACAAAGATTTGAACGAGGGATCTCGCCATTCCTAGTCCACCTTTATATCCACTAAACCACGTAATCGATGCAAACCTTTTGTTAAAAAATATACATAAAGAATATTTAAGGACCCAATATGGATACTTATATAGTATAAAAATGTTTTTATTTGATTCTTAATACGCAGAATGTATTCAAGTGTCAAGTGTGTCGGTTTTGTGTTAATCATCAAATCATGAATTGTTTGACGTGTTGTGTCGGATTTAAAATCGACATACTTGATTTTTTTACATCAGTCGATGGATGCTTTTTAGTTAGCTGTCAGTAACTTCGAGTGTTCTCAAGAGAGTATCTCTACGTCCCATACGCGTTAATAAGTTGTTGTTCTTTTGTGTCAGATACTCTCTTGTTGAATCGAATTTCTATCGATTTGATTTTTACTGTTTGTTAGTGTGTGCTTTGTTATATCAAAGGAATCAATATCCAATTAGAGCTTAGGATGGTCAAAAAGGAAACGATGAAAGCATTTATCAGCTGTTTGAACTTAATTTGAGAAATAAAAAGTTCTAAAATCCTCCAAATGTGTGCACCATACATTCTATGTACATTTCATGATTTGTACATGAATTTTTGTATTTTAAGTTTTAATTATTTTTTTTTATTGTTTTAAATACAATTACATTAACATGTAGCAAATAGCTACATAAATTAATAAAATAAATTAGAAATTCATCACTTAGAAAGTACTTTGGTAGATGATAAGAAAGTTGATACTTTTTTTTCTTTTCTTATAAGTTCAAATTTGAATGTATATACTAAACCAGTGTTATAGTGTTAAACATTTTGTTTACAAGTTTTCCAGACTTAAGATTAACTTTGTTTTGTGTAATTTCAATAAGTTCTGTACACTTATCTCTAAGTTGTATAATTTCAAATGTTGTGAAAATGTTTATAGGAATTTGTACTAATTTACTACATGTACTACCTTGTATTTTATTCATTTATATTATCTGAGAAAGATTTCAACAAGTTTTGGGAAGCAATAAATACTTTATTTCAATGTATTTTTGAACAAAACATGGCTTATTTCTTAGGGATATATGTAAGTTTTCATAATTTGTAGGGAAAACAAAGTTCACATTACTAAAACAGAAGTTTACTCTGCCCCTTTGGATGCACCCATCAGCATCATGTGCAAAACCAAAAATGGCTGACATAAACATAAGACATTATACACGCAATATTCTTGTTATTTGCCTATTCTCCCGTTTTTTTTTAATATTGATACGGTGTGATGTATCATTTTTGATTAAATATATCATCAAGTACTTACAAAAATACGATTTTATGGATGATTTAGCAATTTATAAATTACGTTCTTCTTCTCGATTTCCTTCTTCCCGCCGTTAATGAATCACGTGACTTGCCGATCTCGCCATGATCTCGTAAAATTCCGCGGAGACTCTGTCTATGACACAAGTTTAGTTAAAATGTTTTTCTCTTTAGTTTAATTTTCTCAGATATTATACAGTTAATTCTTTACAAAAATACCTTAATCATAATTGAAAATTATTTGAATTAAAGTGAAAAGTCTTTCCTTTTTTATTTAATTCAAACTCATTTAAAGAAAAAATGTATAGGTAAAACTATGGGCATGGTTTGTTATAATTCAAATTTCCTAAATTGAAAACAATTATCATTCTGTTCCACGTGTGACTGTACTACGGTAGTCACATGAGAGGTGCGTGCGCATGTTTACATCATTAGCGGTCATGTTTTCATCCCGATCGGATTGAGATTTCTTTGCTTATCTAATCCACGGCATCCTGATAATTAAATTGAACTTTCGTTTTATCTAACAATTTAATTTTATTCCTGACACATCATAGATCATCTTATGATTCGTTTATTGTGTGCAATCACACAGAATCATTGATTTTACTCCATTTTAATGAAAACAATTTCTCGGGAGTTCGATCTAGCAGAAATTTTATTTAGACCGATTTAAGTCATGGACAGCAATAAATCAGAAAAGACCAGGTCTAAGGGTGCAGGACATAGTAATTCAAAGTGACGTCATTGGACCAAAGCAATGTCATTTCCATGCTCTGAATAAAATCTGGCTATCACTTGCACTATGGACATTTATATATCAATAAAAAGATAAATCTGCACTCTTATTGATGGTCTCTATTTTATGAATCAATAAAAGTCAATATAGTCCAATAAATGTGCCAAAAACAGACCTAAAAGGGGGTGTTTTAGTGAAAAATTAAGGGGGGTCATCACTTTTTCTAGACTTGATTTCAGTAACTTCTACAATAATGAAAATACCTGAACCAGAAATATCTGAAAGGCCATGTTTCCTTTTGTAAACTGTGAAAATATTGGGGTACGTTTACCTGCTTTTTTTAGAAATATCTCTGTTTTCATCAAAAGTGGCGATTTGTCACATTCAAAAAATGGAGGGTTTTATAGTTATCCCCCTTTGTACAAATATTATCCAAAAAATATTTTATTTTACAAAAGCAGACCTGATATGATGTTTTTCATGCAGAGAAGTATGTAAACAATCACAAAAGTACAAAATAAATGGTCATTCTAACTTCCGGTACAAAAATACACAGGATTCCCTTCACTCATTGGTCAATATATTGGGCTACCACCACTAGTCTTTTCTACGAAACTGTGTCTGGCATCGTAAGAAGTCAACTAAAGCTGTTGACAATTCCTCTTGTACGGCTAAAGAGCCCGTTGAAAAGGAGAAAGCACCGGCCAAGTCCGGGCAAAGTCCTACCGGGACCATTGATAATGTCATAGACCAGCCTGAAATTATCAATCAAGAAGGGGCATCGGGGAGTGGTGCAATAGATATCCCCGCTGTATTACAAGTTATGTCCCAAACTTTATTGACAGTTGTTGCTCAGCAACAGAAATTATACGAAATGATGGAAAAGTCCAAAAATACTCCGTCACGTGACAACCATGATCGTATCGAACCACGTGACGAACAAAATGGCAGTCGCAAGAGAAAGCGATCTGAAGTAGAAGAGCCCGATGAAAGCGAAGATGAGGGCCAAATCAACTCTGATTCAGAAAGTGACGATAATGTCATAGATCAGATTGACAATTTCCTTGGTGCAAATGCCGATATCGGCGAGAAATATGATGACAACATGGACAACGACAAGTCTGTCTCTGACAAAAGTATTAAATTTTTAACGTATGCTAAACAATTTAATGATGACGATAAAGTTGGCCCAAAATGATGAGCAATTCATTGAGAAAATTAAGAGTGAAATATTCTTCTTGAAACATGGACTGGGAGTAGTAATCAGTATGAGTTACCAAATTTCATTTCAATTTCAAAATGCCGCAAGAAAAAGAAAAAAGTCTAAACAAAATACTGTAGTAAGCTTTGGCCTTTAAGTAAAAACAACGGATGTGGGCTCTTGTTAGTCCTTACATTATCATAAAATTAAAACATAGAATACATTTAAAATTGTACATCATGACCATTTGAATATGGTCTTGTATACGTAATGTCAAAATATTCTCGTTTGCTTCCCATACTTTATGTGCATATACCCACTAGCTATGAGTATATGGGCATCTGTTATAAATAGAAGTTTATGGTTTTTTGGTTATAAACATGCAATAAACTAAATAGAAAAAATAAAAGGACACGTCTACCGTTCATCTACGATTCGTGTGACTCCAGGTGTTTCGATCAGGCTCAGAATAACAAAACGCCCATAAAGGAACTTTGAGATCTGTATTCGTAATCGAAATAATTTTCCGAGAAATGGTTGCTAGTTTGAATCCACACGTGATCATCTTTCTTAACTTTGCAGACGACACTTCTCGAGACTGATTGGCGTCCTTCTGAGCTTCCTAAATTTATATGCAGCGTTTCCTTTATGACATTATCAACCCTCAGTTCTGTGTTAACATATTTCCCTGCATAGGCCTGGGTTGTCCACGCAAAGAGGTAAGTTCCAGACACCGGCGAAATAAAAATACTGTCACCAATATTGAAATGGTTCCCTTCATTGCTTAAAACGGTAGCGAACTTTACGATCGAATTAGTATTCAAGGTTACATCAGTTGATGCCATTTTGACGTGGAAGAACACGTGTTCGTTTTCACTTTTTCCTGTAAAGAAAAGAAAACAATAAAACACTATTAAAATTACATGTAACAAAAAATATGTACATGTACAAAAAGCACGATACCTAATTTCGGCAGTTTCTGAGCGATTTCAGTTCAAAGGGGGAGGGAAAAAATAATTCCCCAGTGTTTTGGTGTATTAAATCTAGCAACACTATATAGGTTAAATAAGGCAAAGAACATGAAAAGGGTAAAAAATTAACTATCCCCCCAAAGGAACAGTAAATTTTGAAAAGCAAAGCACAAGGGGGGAGACATATATGATAGAAAAGTAAGCACAACTTGGCAGGCCTCACCGTTATCTTTAACGTACATCTGTTGCAGATGTTTTAGGTTGCAAATGTTTGAAATATTGGCCTTCATAGAAAATTTCTTGAAAACAAAGCTATCGGAGAACTTTCTTCCGTTTCCTGCATAAAGGTAAGGAATCGTGATACATATATTAGCTCGTTTGGAAAAGTCTTCATTTGCAAAAATAATTCAGACTAGATTTAAGAAACAAGAGGCTCCCAGGAGCCTGAATCGCTCACCTGACATACATTGTAAATACTGGTAAAATATATTTAGTTATCAGGATAAAATTTCTTAATAGAAAATTTTAACTGAGATACTTAAAGTTCTATGAAATAAATAGAATTAAAAAATTAAATGATTTTTTAATCATTTCTCATAAACATGATATTCATATCACATCATCAGAATCATATAAAAATTATTAATATCATTTGAAAAAATAAATAGTTTATGAAAATCATCTTTGTAAAGTCCTGCGGGACTTATCTATTAATGGACCATGGAAGGTGCCCCGCAGAGAGTGACCACAACGCGCGAGCTTGAGACAGGATGTTAATTATGTGACGTATACATGTACCTGTATCGATAGGAGTTATTTAATTATCCACGAGCGCTAAAAGGTTGTTCACACCTGTAATAATAAGGCAAATGTGAACGAGAGAAGAAAAGGAGGTATTTCTACCTAAAAAAAAACACACTTAAAAGATTGGTTGCCAGGGTTCTGATGTTGATGAATGCTCAGTTTGGTGATCGAAGGCGAATCTAAGGACTTAGAGACCGCTAAACAGTCTCCTATGCCAAAACATCATTTCCATATGTGTCTCGAATTTCTCTATGGATCATCATAATATAAAATATTAATGAAGAAAAATTAAGTGACTTAGAAAGTTCCCTTTTAATGAGAAATCCCAGTATTGTATACAAAATATATACAATACAGCTTTTCGATAAATAATTTCTGATCTCAAATTTTTATTCATCTGCATATACTCAAAGCAGCAGTTGCTTTTAAAATGTCTGGATAACCTTAAAAATAACAAATTTGTATATTTCGTTATTTTGAGTTAGTTAATTTCCCCTCATTTCATATTTTAACTTAGCGCTTTTTTTACCTAATTACAAATTTTGTGATTATATCTTGCAAATGTTGCATAAACCTTACATTTAAACTTCTACTCGGTTCAAATTTTAAAATGTATTTAAGAATTTAAGGCACATTGACTGTAGCTATAGTTAACTGATCGTGCGATTTTAGGCCTACTAGAATGCTCCCTCTATTTCCACCAATTCCCTTTATGTATTAAAAGTTTTTTGGACTGTCTTTAGTTTGCCAGTGTTAACGATACCCTTTGAATTACTTTCATTATCTGATTTCATTAAACATTTACCCTTAATGCATATTGTTTGAAAATTAAAAAAAAAGTCTTTTAATGTTATAAGAAAATTTAACCGTGTACAAAATGTATTTCCTGACATATTAGGAGTTTTGTTATAATAAAAAAAATATGATTTCCTAGTCGAGAATCGTCTGAAAGCTGCAGTGTACGAACTGCTAAGACGCTCAAAAGACCATCCTAAATCAATTGCTCAGGAAATTTAAGGACAAATTGAAAATAAAATGAGAAAAATAAAAAGAATAAAAGGGATTCGTGATATTTATATTTATCAATTTGACTTTTTTCAGATCTTGCTCAAATTTAAAGTCTTTATTTAAGGTTTCAAAGTAACTTGCAAACAAAATTAATAAGTATTAATACCTGTTTGACTTACTTAATGTCACTCTTTTCTGCTATATTGTACAGATGAAAGTTAATATTTTCTATAAAAAACGACCCTTTTTATTGCGAGCAGAATCATGTTTTATCTATGCTTAATTTAGACCAAAGTATCAAGACATATCTTCAGTATAGAGTCTACAGTTGAAAGATTATAATTTAGACTTCCTTGAATCTTTGATAAATCTAACAAATGACATGATTGCAAAGAACAACCAATCATCAATTAAAACGATGCACGCTACACGATGCACGCTGTACGCTAAACGATGTACGCTACACAATACGATGCACGCTACACAATGTACGATGCACGATACGGTGCACGCTACACGATGTACGCTGCACGATACGATACACGCTTAACGAAACGATATACCATATACGATACGATGCACGATACACGATACACGATGCACGCACGATGCATGCACGATGTACGCCTATTTTGCGCACGATGTACGCACGATTTGCGCACGATGTACGCACGCTATACGCACGCTAAATTTGTTAACTTATACGTTACAGGGATTGTTTGTGCCTGAAGTAAAGGTTATAAGGAAAAATCTATTTGACGTTGAAAAGGTCATAAGATTAATAAGGAGGTCATTTGATCTTAAGGTGATGATCACTTTTGTTCTCAATCAAAATCTAAAAAATTGTCACCCTTTTTGAGTTATTAGCAAAAAAATGCAGTTTAACCTCATGTTCTATTTTTAGCCACAGCGGCAATGTTTTACAACCAATCCAAAATCCCCACATTAGTTCTATACACCTAATGCTTATATACAACAATACCAAGTTTAGTTCCAATTGGACTTAGTTGAAGTGTCAGAGGAGTGTTTTCAATGCAATGAGGAAATGCTTTTTAAAAGCTCAATTTTGACGTTCTAAGGGCAATCACTCCTCAAAGGAAAGGTCTTACAACGTTGACCCTATTACATATTTTGTAGATCTTGGTGTGCTTAACAATATGCAATTTAAATTTCTCAAATATCTTGTATAGTGTTCAAGATATTGAGCTAAACAGGTGCAAAATTTGCAAAAAAATCCACAAAAAAGCGCAATAACTCCTATATGGGTTGTTGGATTTTCTTCAAAATTTCAGGGTAGGTAGATCATGAGGTGCTTATCACTTTTTTTTGCCAGAATTTTGATATCTGTACCTGAATTTGAGCTATTTGCAAAAAACTGCATTTCACCTCTATGTTCTATTTTTTAGCCACGGCGGCCATGTTTTACGACGAATCAAAAATCCCCACATTAGTTCTAAGCACCGAATGGTAATGAACAACCATACCAAGTTTGGTTCCAATTGCACTTATGGTGTCAGAGGAGTTAACATTTTAAAAAGTTTACGGACGACGGACGCCAAGTGACCCTTCGGGTCAGGTGAGCTAAAAAGACCCCCCCCCCCCCTTAAAATAAATAAGATAGGATTTGATTCGGGATGTTTACAGAGTAACTATGGGCATCAAAAAGTATATTAGAGTCACTTTTAAAATAAAATATGATATGAAATATTTTAAATAAAATGTAATAACACCGAATATGCATTGGTTGGTAAATATTTTAAATTTTGGTTTTGCAGTATTGTGCAGATGAGATTAATTTTGATATATGACTGTGCTGTGTGTTTACTGTATGAAGATATTAAAACTAGCAGCGGCGTTGTCGTGTAGCTATCCATTTTATATTGCCTTTGTCCCTTTATGGCCCACCCTTATTACAGTAAGCAGTTTTTTAAACTGCAATCACTTGGTATCCGTTCGTTTAGTTTTTTGATATTTGGTATTATTTTGGGTTGTTCACTTTGATGAATTAGTACATTTAAACATTTAATACAGTCATCAATCGGGTCTCGGATGTTTTGTTCCCGGAGACTTTGATGACAAATTAAACAAATTCAATGTGAACGGATTAAATCATCTTGATTGCTTAAATTATATACGAGGCATTTCTAAGTTTTTTGGCTTTGGTATTTTCGTCGTCGTGTATATTTCTACACAGGCTTTAACCTCGAGATTCAGCTTATTTGTCGCACTTATTAATCATCAAAGTAAATGCAGTGAGCATGCTAAAGGCGGGATTTGAGCTCATGAATATGAATTATTGTAATGCTTTACAAATATCATTAAGCGATGTTTATTTAATAGTGTACCCCAACTATATTTTTGTTGTTCATATGTTGATATTAACAAGACAATTTTTTTTTTTGTCTTTTGCGGTAAGTACAAAAAATTATTTCTCGTAGACAATATCCCTTTAAGACTTGCTTGTGACAAAAAACTTAATCGTCCGATTTCCTTCAAATTTTGACAGCACAAAAAGCACAGGGTTGGTCTTCATCTCTCAAAGTGTGTAATTCATCGCACTTACCATTATTTTTTATTACAACATGTCTGTCACGTTAATAAAATTCCGGTTATTCCTTAGAGACAAAAATATTCTTTTTCTCACATTATTATTATTCTATGAGTTAAACAACCCCAATTAAGTAAAAAGAAGAATATTTTGTCCATTCACTTTTACCCGAATTTGAAAATAAACATGACCTACATTTTATTGATTAAAAGATTAAGCTGGTGATTTCAGCTCAGTGTGTCACTTAAGAATGATGTGCATTTCAACTCGGTCAAACATACAAAATATTTTCAGGGGAGATAATATTTTATCAAACCTTTTTTACTGTAAAGGTGAATGACCGGCTCGTACAATATTCTACAAAAACGATACCTTTTAGTGTACATAAAACATGGAAATAAAAGTAGTCGATATCCTCAATAAGGATTTTGTTAAGCTGTTGGACTGTTTTGGGGAATTTTTAAAAGATTTATACACAACCCCCTACTTTTGTATCACTTTTTTGTTAATTACTTAATATAGACCTTACCTTAAAGACCATTTTCCTGACACAGCTTTAGTATAATGAATTAAAAAAAAATAATCATTTACTTTATTTATTAATTACTTACTCATATCAGCCAGAATGTTTGTCAGGTTTTTAATCCTTTCATCAACATACTCCTTTGTGGCAAACTTTGATTCATCTGAGGTTTCATTAAGGATTGATTTTGAGACGGTTTTTTGTAGGCAAAAAAGCACGAAAACCAAGTAAACGGTGAGCAAATTTAATAAATCCATTTTTGTTTGGTTGTTTTTTTAACCAAAGCAAGAAGATGTTTAAAGAAAGGATGTCTATTTATATATGCAAGCATACGTTAGTAGCGCACACCCAAATAATGTAAAAGATGAAAGCATTTTCCAAGTGTCAATGTATTTTCAAGAGTCTCTAAAATGAAAAACTTTAAATCAGATTTCAAATTGCCATTAAAACAATTATTTTAAGTATCTGTAAAGAGGGTAACACTTGTTAGTAAGAGGGATACGCCCTGAAATGATAAAAGAACAAGTGCTTCATCAGCAGTGTTACAAGTTGGTAATCATATACATATACTATCGAAATAGCTTAAGGATGTTCGAGGGTGACTTTAAAGTGGTGAGATTTAGAAATAAATGCTTTAAATCATTAGGGAATAATTAAAATACAAAATAAGTTAAAAGTTTGATAGGTTACCGAACTTGCTTTAAAGATAATACGACTTCAAAATTTGGCGGGAAAGGGTTTTCTCTGCTTTTTCATAGCTTTAACATTAACACGGGTTAGCCGTTTAAACCTGTGAAGAAGTTAATATACGAATTTGAAATAAATGTGTAAAACAGCTATTTCATGATATGACATGTATGATGAAAACGTAAAACAAAAGAAAAATTACGGGTACCGTGCATTTTTTTTTACCTTATTACGATTGAAAAAAAACCGAGGATTCCGATTTTTTTTTTAAATGTTAAAAGCTGACCCTCCAACATCCTGAAAAGAAGAAAATGAGATGTGGAATAAGTGTACGCGACATAAGCTACATACAGAAGCGTACGTATTAGTGCCAAAAAAATATTTATTTATTTTTTATTTTCTACACTTTAATCTGTAAATTTTACACTTTAATCTGTAAATTTTACACTTTATTCTGTAAAATTTACACTTTAATCTGTAAAATTTATACATTATTCTGTAAAATTTTCACTTTATTCTGTAAAATTTATACTTTTTTTCTGTAAAATTTACAATTTAATCTGTAAAATTTACACTTTAATCTGTAAAATTTACACTTTAACCTGTAAAATTTACACTTTATTGTGAAAATTTACGCTTTAATCTGTAATTTTTACACTTTAATCTGTAAATTTACATATTATTCTGTAAAATTTACACATTATTCTGTAAAATTTATACTTTATTCTGTAAAATTTACACTTTAATATCTAAATTTTACACTTTATACTGTAAAATTTACACTTTAATCTCTAAATTTTATACTTTATTCTGTAAAATTTACACTTTGATCTTAATAATCAAATTTCACAATTTAATACCCTTGTACACTTAGTCTAGCTGAATTGGTTTAGGATTCGTTGTTTGAGACCCGTGCGGTCTCAAGCTTGTCGTTAAAAGCACTCTAAAGAGCGCTAAGAAACGGACACAGGTATGTCGATATGCCCACTAAAAGCGACTAAAATGTGCGCCCAAGGTGGTTGAATGGGGCAGCCCTAGCAAAGTGAATACCAACGCCTGGCTATAATGCGGATAACTAGACCGCAAATCATATAACCATGTTGGATAAAATATCACTCGCATGTTAAAGAACCCTACTCCAGGCCTCGATAAGAGTAGTATCCGTGGGATCCCCATGCAAGAGACTTATTGTCAGATCCTACTCATACATTCTGTTTAAAGCGATTGGCCATGTATCCCAATTTAATCATCTCTTTCAGATTCCTTAAATCCTTAGATTGCAATGGAAGAGGGATGTTTGGCGCCATAAACCAGGTTCAATCCACCATTTCTTTTGAAATGCCTGTATCAAGTCAGGATCATTGCGATCTTCAATTTCCCTGGTATGTCTTTGCCTTGTTTTGTCTTTCCTTCTTGGTTATATGAGATTGATCATCCTATAGAAGAAAATGAGATGTGGAATAAGTGTACGCGACACAACCTACAATATAAACGTTTATTCGGCTAGTTCAATTATTTCGTTGTTACCGTTATTCATCTCCCCGATATAGCCGAAACCATGCTGTTTGGAAGTAAATCAGTAGCTAGCTAACTCACTATACATTATTTGTGTGTAACGTCTCGATACGAGTTTGCGTTGCTGCTTGCCATTTAGTTGCATGTGTTATATATACTTGTGTCATTTGCTACATTTAAAATTCTACAGGTTTGGAATTCAACTCTATATATTCGAATTCAAATACTAAAACGGAGGTGAAAACAGTAGATTTGAATACGTTTTATACGCATATTTCAAGGAGTAACTTCTCATCACTAGCAAATAAATAAATAGACCGCGATACTGTAAAACTAATAAATTACAGACAAGCTAGGCTATGGCTCAAATTCTATGCGGAACAACCCATTTTCCGTTGTAAAGCTTTAGATTTAATACTTTTTAGCCGGGGTAATCGCTAGCGATTAGCCATGGCTATAGCTACGATAGCCTTTCGGTTAGCTGTCAAATGGTTTTTCCGGCGGTTTACCAAAAACCTATCAATTAAAATATCAATACACGCTTGCAATATAGCTCTTTTCCAGATCTGTTTTTTTTCGTCGCTTTATTCTTAATTATGTTATAAAACTTATTTATTCAGTTTTCAAATTTTGTACAAGCATGTAAGACGCCTATCTGATGCATAAAGAATACAGAAGCGGATTGATATTTTGTTTATATCAGTGTTCGTCCATCTCATTAGTGATGTCATATTCACTAATTTGCATCTCATTAAGTGTCAAACTGGATGGTAATACACAGTGCAATAAACAACCATTGATGGACAGGATAATTTACCCTTTTAAAGCTCAAATCCTCATAACTTTTTTATTTGATCTGATAAAATGGTTCTGTAGTGTAAACTGTTCTTTGAGTAGGAGTAAACTGTTCTTTGAGTAAGAATTTAGTCATATCTACCATAATTGATTTTGATAATAAGGCCTAATATAAATTTAATGTACAATTGTTTTTCTTGACCAAGTAATTTTTCCTTGAAAATTGTTAATCAACCAAATGTTCTATCTTTAGAACCACTGAATATATATTTATTTTCAAGATGAAAAACACAAAAAACACAAACGATCTTTTTCTGAAAATTGTAGAACAAAAAAAACGCAATGTTTTAAGGATTTGTAGAGAGGCAAATAGTTTTACACAAGAAATCAAGTTGTAGTGGGCCAGCCAATTGTCTCAAAGCTTTAATATGATGATTATATCCACTGAAGGAAGAACAGTGTTGTATTTGGGGTTTGTGGCCAAAATGGGCTCAAATAATTGGTGTATTGACAAAACGGCCGTAGAACTTTTATTATTCATTCAGTTTTGAAAATTCTTTATTATTTAATTCCTCATTACATTCTGTCAACTAAATATGTCAATAGTTTTCATATATATTGCACCGTTACATTGCTACAGAGGACCAAAGACAGGCCAAGCCTATAAAATCAACTTTTTAAAATTTTGGTTCGATTTGTAAATATTTTCTTTCATTGAAATCCTTGTGAAAATTCCTTTTACAAAAAGTAGCTTTTCATTTTTATTTTTTTGCTACACATGAACAATTTAAGATTTGTAGATTACCCCGGCTACCAGTACTTTCAGTACTTTGATTAGTAACAGATTACAGAACCGACTAGCACAGTCACGCAAATTACAATATATAGATCTGCTGCTAGTAACACAGGCTAAAATATATGAAGTTGAGCCTTGCCAAACTTTAACTGATTTATGATGCAAGATATATTAGTAATTTAAACTTTTGCAACGACGGTCATCATCATGCAGTGGGTATAATTTAAAAAAAAAGGCTTTCTGTCCCATATATCTGCCCCGGCCCACGATGACATGTCGGGGTGGGGTATTTAGTTTCACTCATCGACGTAAGTTTGTACGAAAATTTCTGTCAAACTTTTTCAAAAAACCATTCTTGTAAAACAGGGTGGTTATTAAGAGCCATATCCGATACATTTGAGAGGTTACTTAGATGATAAGAGTTGATGGTTCAGTAGAATCATCTGTATGTCCTAGGTAACTTTTAGGCCTGTTGGACTTTGTTTAGGCAGGGACATCTGTGTTCGATGGACACATTCTTTCTTGATTCCTTTTTTATGACATGAAATGGAAGGGAACACACTCTTAACTGCAATAAACCATGCACTCTTTACAGGTAGCTCACCTTTGACAAAGATTGACAATAAACATGATAAAGGTAGCTTGCTGGCACTATCAAAACTTTTAGTATTTTGATGTTAGCAATCACTCGGAATATTTGTAAAAACTGTTAAGTCAAAAATGGCCAGATTTTATCAAACAGGGAGTAGGCGTGCAACTGAACTGAAATCGAATGTCACGATATGGTACCTCATGCAAATGCTGCATACAAAATATGACTTTGATATGAGTTGCTAAGAGAACTTATGATAATTTTCTCCGACCTCTCGCTGCATGACAATCATGCTATACCTTGATTTTCACTTTATAAAATTCTGACGAAAGTTTTCAACATTTCTATGCTAGAGGTACAGCTGAAAACAAACAGAATCGCTCAAAGGGACCAAGAACCGGGATGTTAGGCCATATGGTGATGATTTATGATACTGATACATATGTGCATTCACTGGATAGAACTTATAGTTTCTAGAATGTTGAGATGCTTGTAAAAGTTGAACATTCTCCTAAATACATCTTTCTTTATCTGCATACAGTACAAAATGCAAACAAAAATTTTAAAAATTTAAAACGACGGACAAACAAAATGAAGGAACAAGTGATACCGTAAGGGCTGTTCAACCTTTTATATGAACAAAGGGGCAGGGGAGGCAATATTTATGTTAAATAAAAATTACCCGATTTAATAAAATTTCATTTTACTTAGCTATCACACATCATTTACGCGTAACGTCCATTTTTATCTGACCATGCATTTTCTGGAAAGCCAAGGTTCGAAAAATAACATCAGTTGATTCCATATACCTCCCGATGATTCACAATGATTCAGACTACCGGACCTTCGGACTAACGGACTTTAAGACTAGCGGACATTCGGACTAGAAGAACTTCGGACTAACGGACTTTAAGACTAGCGGACATTCGGATTAACGGACCTTCGATACTATGGACCGTCACGGGGAAGCCAATTAAAAACTACATCTATAGCCATTTTCGTTTTCAAGTTCCAGTGCCTACCACAAAGCCCAAATAATATGGAAAAATAATCTATCTAGACATATACATGTACCTATAGTTATTATTTAATGCGTATGGGCTTAGTTACAGCCAGGACGAGTTATAGAAACAAGAGGCTCCAAGGGCCATAAATCGCTCAACAGAATTATATGGTCATATTTCAATTGTCTAGGAAGCAGATGTACCAATGGGGTATCCGAATATCAAAAGTCCGAAAGGGCAGAGACAAAACCAGTAAACACCAACAGGAACGGGACAAAAACAGACAACATGTAAGACATGGAAATACAAAATAACTGAATATCAATCAACAACGCGAACTCCAGTCGAAACAAGAGTGAACTCAGGTGCTCCTAAAACTTGATATCTGATACTATCATCTCGATTCTCGAGTTCACAAGTTTCTGCAAGTTTGTTCAATCTTGTAATATAAGCATCACTTTTCCCCCTTGTTCCTGTTTTGCTTTTTTGAAAGTTTCTCAAATATGACATGCTTCCTCGGCTTAAAATATTCAGTAAGCTTAGCAAGGGCTATTTCAACGTCTTCCCCTGTGTTTTCAAGAGTGTCAAAAACTTTTTGCATATCTGGTCCTGCAGTATGTAACAATGACGCTCACTGTTGCTTTTACTCGGTTTAACCAGAAGCAGTAAGGCAATAGAAAATTGTATTCTTCCATTTTCCCAGTCTTTGATCATTGTTAGATTGGTCTCTTGCTATAGGATAAAATGACGAAATTTGCAAAAATTGTAACGATTTTGCCATCTCGCTTTCGAAAATCAAAGTCACGTAGTTACTTTGACATTACTGTCATCCTTGTCGCCATTACAATATACTCGCTCAGGACACAAAATACGAATAGATACTACTCTCAATACTTACGAACTAAACTGATTCTACAAGTGTTACCTTTAACTATTAAAATATCATTAGCTAGGTAATTTAGGTCATATAGTCTGAGAGAGTTCCTAAACATAGTCAATCAGTGTAATGCACGTGTTTTTATTATCAAATGAGTATACAGAACACTACATTGTTCTGGTCTGATTCGTCTGTTTATAGTTGTGTTGGTGTCTCATGGTGTAGAAGTTAAAAGTTGACAAACAAAGAAGCGATTTTTTTTTATTTACCTCAATGTCAATCATCTTAATCGACGTTTGCAGTCTATACATGAAATCAAATCTTTTTAAAATGAGGGTTATGATTTTAAAAGGAAAGGAAACATAACCACAATTCATCCCTAACCTGTAATGAAAACACGTGTATTACACATTGAGTAATTTTAATTTACTATTTTTGGTTGAAGCCTTTTTTTTAATTCCGAATGGCCTTTCTTTAGTCCCGTGCGGGGCCCGGGTGGCGAATAGCCTAGCTTGTCGTAAGAGGCGACTAAGGGTCTTGGGATTCTGACGTCGGGTCAGTGCTCGGCCCACAGAGCGACCAAGTGTGTACCCTAGGTGGCTGAATAGGGTAGCCCTCGTCCGCGGGGGTTGTCAGGTCTATAATACGGAAACCCTGACCGCCGACCATGGTGGGCCAACGTGTGTGGAGAATGCCATGCTTCATGCACGTAAAAGACCCCTTTGTGGACCGCCAGGTAGTGCACCACATAGGCTTAATTTTCTGCCCCTACCCACTTCTCCCCTTTTCCTGTGGTTTTTCAAAATTTACCGTCCCTGTGTTTCCCACCCCATCCCATATTTCATATATCATCATCATTTCATGTTCATCGCCTGTAA
The DNA here is from genome assembly GCA_963971305.1 of Arcuatula senhousia. Classification (NCBI taxonomy): domain Eukaryota; kingdom Metazoa; phylum Mollusca; class Bivalvia; order Mytilida; family Mytilidae; genus Arcuatula; species Arcuatula senhousia. Next base: position 22,045 of record CAXARO010001225.1, read on the forward strand.
ATAACCTATATAGCGTTGCACGGGCGTAAAACACCAACTCACTCACTCACCCTTTCTTTAAGATATCTATATTTCTAAAATCTCCATGAGATCTAATAATGCGATCCCTTTCAATTCAGTAAAAATAACAGCTTTTCAAAGTTAAAACACCCCTAAAAATGAAATAGACCAACCATTCAGGATACATATGCGCATGCACATAGGTATTGTGGTAAAACAAGGACCGCATAACATTGACTTAATTTCAATTCAGCTTGCAAAGAGAGCGGATACCTTTTTGGACAGCGTTCGTATTTTAGCACGAGTAACACGAGTGTTTGTATATAATTGAGCCTGAGAACTCGCCCACAGAGGATCATGTCGGCTCCAAAAGCATTTATAATCGTCACGATGTTAATAACGAGGACGCTGTGACCAACTCGAGAGATAATGTACTTGAATCTGCGGATTCAATAAGGTTGAATGAGCCAGGAGATGACGTTTCTATTCGCGATGGAACAGAAGACGATATATGATGACAATGGTCGTCGGATGAATAGACAGAAAGAGAGAAAACGCGTGGAAGAAGGCATAAGAGGTCTGCTTTACCTCAAGGTCGTCGTAAGAGTACCGGTCTGTTTCGCCTCTCGCTAAGAGAAAGAGAGGGCGAGCAAAACGTATTGCAAGTAGACTAAGTACAGATAGTAGCAGTAGAGTCTATAATAAGTTCAAGTTCAAGCTCAGTGTCAAGTTCAAGTTCAAGTAGTAGTAAAAGTTCAGAGGAAAGTTCCGACGATGTTGGTACAATGTATAACTTTCAAACTTAATAAGCAGTAAGTCACCTAAGTTTAAGGTACCTTGTCGTGTAACTAAGTATTTTGAAAAGTATGCCACTAACATGACTAGAGGGCCTCAGAAAAAGGTTCATCAAAAGGTTTCAAACAAATTACCAGTACCAAATTAAAAAAACCCGAAAGATTTAGAAATAGATCGACTTTTCAAGAAAAACATTTGCAATAAAAGCTACAAGTAAGTACAATGAAAATAGTAAAATTCTGCTTTCTTTTACCAATTTAAAGGCATATTTATGGAACGCCAAATTAACATATATTCAATTAATTGTACCTATCTTCAAATAAATTGAAGATATCTTCAATTCAATGGTACCTATCTTCAAATAATTAAAGATATCTTCATATCAATTGAACCTATTCCAAATGAATTATACCTAGGTGCAATTTAATTGCACCTAGGTATAATTCAATTGTACCTATCTCCAATTGAATTGAAGATATCTTTAATTCACTTGAAGATAGGTCCATAATTCATTTGGAGATATCTCCATAATTCATTTGAAGATATCTTCAATTCATTTAAAGATATCTTCAATTCATTTAAAGATATCTTCAATTCAATTACACCTATCTTCAATTGAATTATACCTATCTTCAATTCAATTATAGATATAGAGACAATTGAATTGAAGATAGGTTTAATTTAATTGAAGATAGGTTCAATTCGATTGAAGATAGGTTCAATTCGATTGAAGATAGGTTCAATTCAATTGAAGATAGGTTTAATTGAATTGAAGATAGGTACAATTGAAATGAAGATAGGTACAATTGAAATGAAGATATCTTTAATTGTGCTGAATTTTACCTAGGTACAATTGAATTGAAGATATCTATAATTGAATTAAAGATAGGTATAATACCATTGAAGATAGGTATAATTCAATTGAACATATCTTCAATTATTTGAAGATAGGTACAATTAATTGAATATATGTTAATTTGGCGTTCCATACATATTGTCTACGAAAATCATTTTTTTGTAAAACCAAAAAAGTGTCGTCATGCTATTCGCTCTGTTTATTTAGAAAGATACAAAGTTTTAACGTTCAAATTACCACTAGGGTACCTTATTACTTCAAAAAATTGAAAAATATATAACATTTGTAAAGCTTTACAAAAATTCATATTCATGAGATGTAGATGAGCTGTAAGCATGCGCACTATACTTTCTTTGATTGAAAACGTCCATAGTTCTTGCACGTGGTGCATAATCTGTTTCTCGAAGTTTTAGCTCGGAAGAAATTTAAAGCGGCAACCGAATATTAGAGCTTCTTAATGAATAAAACTGACAATTATTGCCTATATTAAGTTTTGAATGTGATTTACGAGGTAAACACGAAAAATAATGGTATTTTTTCAACATAATGTATTCGGTGACAAAACCCGAAAAATAGTGTCCGCGTTAAAACTACCCTAAATCTGTGTCAATGTGACGTAATGCAGGTAAATAAAATATCAATCAATGTTGTCGAGATTTTTTTATCGAAATAAACTACTTTTCAGGCAAAATTGGTGGCAAATTTGTTTTTCAAAATTCATTTTATTGCATTTCGATCTAATCTACACCAGAAAATTCCCCGTACGTTTAATGCAAATCCACAAAATTTCAAAACAATATTACCGAGCTGTTCTGCAACCGATTTTCATGAAATAAACTCCAGTAAATAGAAAACGAAATAAAGATTTTTTCTTATTAGTTTAGATCAAAATCCTAACTTCAACGGTTTTTAAGACAAAGTGAGTAGAACACGACCAATGTTTTTCACGGAACATTTTGCATTGATTTAAACGGGAAATTGATGCGTAAAATGTACACTTGAGTTCCATTTGCAATATTTTAAAAAGCAGCGAGATTACGATTTTGCTAAAAATTTAAACAAATAAGATTCATTTATTTTCATTTATATTGTTTTTTATTTCATGAAAATCGGACAATGGACGGCTTGGTTACTAGTAAACACCTGGAAAAAATGATTTTTTAAAATCATACATTTTCAAAACACATTTTAACCATTAATTAACGGATAGTCTTTATAAATTTGTATTGCAAACTAAATTATGCAGTGTTAAGCACAATTTAACATGTTTATAACTAACAAACCGATTTTTTTATGCACATACACGACATGTAAAAAATGATGGTTTTTGTACATAAACACGGTCTTCGAAAAGTATGGTCCCCTGAAGCTCAAAACTTTTAATAAATTGTCAAATCGCACTTGAAAAGGTAAATCATGATCAAAAGATTGGTACTGTATCGTCCAAGAGTCAATTTCGAGTATATTCACCTTTGGCACGAATGCCTGCTGGAATCCTTGTTTTTTTTTTAATACTAGTTTGGTGTCTTAATTCCTAAAGAGTTATCTACCGCTTTTCAAGGCGGAAATGTGATTTTAACCGAAAGCTAACATCCTTCCAGTCACATATTGAAGAATTAAAACTGATCAAACTCATGATAATTAGAAATTATTTCAAATCATCGAAAAGCAAAAAAGACTAAGGGTGCTTAACTTTTTCCAGGTGTATATATTGTTTTGAAATGGTGTGCGTTTGAATTTAACATCTAAGAAATTAGATTATATTTGATATATTTAACCCCCCGTGTCGTACAAATAGTCCCATGACGTGCATTTTTCTAATCACAGAATTGTAAAATAAACCTTTATTGTGTAAATATTATACGTAACTTTTGTAAGATCGATTCAAACATGCTTTGGAAGATTTCTGGCTTGTGACTGGCATATAAAACATTCATACCCGCGCACACACAAGCACATATAAGAAAAAAGAGAATGTTTTAGAATTATTTTGAAATGTACATATTTATTTACGCCGCATTTAATACATTCACGCTTATCTCCGTTGCATGTTTACTGAAGCTATATGCTATTGGTTTTATCTTACTTAGTAGAATAAAAAATAGAAAAGAGAAATAAAGAAAAAACGAGACCTCTCATCTACGATTCGTTTTATCTCAGTCCTTTCAGTCTCTGAAAAACAAAACGCCCGTGAACGAACTTTGAGACCCGTAATGATGATTAAAAAAAATTGTAGAAAAATAGTTGCTAGTTTGAATCCACACGTGATCTCCTTTCTTTACTTTGCAGACGACAACTCTCGATGCCGATTGAGTCCCTTCTGAGCCTCCCAAACTCATGACAAGCCTTTCCTTTACGACATTTTCAACTCTCAGTTCTGTGTTTATTCTCTTCCCCCCATAGGTCTGAGTTGTCCAATCAAAGAGATACGTTCCAGATACCGGCGAAACAAAAATACTGTCACCAATGTTGAAACTGTTTCCTTCATTGCATAAGACAGTAGAGAACCTGACGATCGAGTTAGTATTGAGGGTTATATCCTTTGATGCCATTTTGACGTGGAAAAATACGTGTTTGTTTTCACTGTTTCCTGAAAAAAACCAAATTTAAATCAATGGTAAAAAGCTAATAAACATAAGTTACGTACAAAAAGATTATGCCTTTTTGCAACCACTGAACGATTACGTTAATTATGTTGGAGATCTTAATTGTAACAAAAAAAATGCTACCCTGTTTCAAATCTGTATTAAATTTTCATTATGGTATTCTACTTAACTTGAAACATACTTAATTGAAGAACGGACGGACAAAGCTATACCCGAGTACTCCATGTCCCTTTTCATGTAGTGAAAATTATATCAGTTGCTTCGGAATAGGAAGCATGTCGTACTTGTTTCTTACAATAAAAAAGATCGTAATTACTGTTTCGAGTGTTTTGTCAAGCAACAGGTCAATCATGCCACTGTCGGTAGTCGGAGCATTGTGTCGATTGGATATTCTCTTAATTCTTAACTTATAGATGGTAAGAGGCGTACCATTAAGCTTAAACCAGGTTTTATGGCGCGCCAAAACTCCCTCTGCCATTGCATTCTTAGCGACCGGTAGTGACACACACGGTTGTGAAGACATAATAAGATGATAATCACAGTACAACAATCAACAAAAATCAAATTAATCACTTATCAATACGTTCAAACTAATTTTGAATTTTACCACCAGTGGCTGATAACGAAGACAAAAAAATATGGACCGTATGAGGAGTATTTTCTTGTAACCTTGGTCTAAGAGTCGGTCACGGAGACAGCAGTGTCGTATAAAAAAAATCAGAAAAAATTGTTCAAGCCCTGGCATATTCGAATAAGTTTTGAATTTTTAAATACCGTAAGCAGGTGAGGTAGGTATGTTGCTTTCAAGGTTTGGGAAATTAATCATTTTGAAAATGAAAGTCGTCTCTTTTATCGTAAATTTTTGTCATAAATTTGTTCATTATTAACATTATTTTATAAATCAGAAATCTTTGAGAATATTTTGTTTTCCTAACCGACGCTGCCAAAATATGCTTTTCTGATCAAAAATCAAATTCTAAATATTTGGTGGTTCCTTTAATACATCGTTTTCCTGACACCTGCTTTACTTATGGACAGATTTGCATGAAACTTCCACACAATCTTTGTGAAAAAATGTAGATATGCTGAGACTTCCAATTCTAAAATTTGATCAAAATGATTTTGTGGGTTTCTCATAGCAAAACCCATCCTGTTCAAATTTCTTTGATTGATATTTGGGCGGAGGTATTTATTTGTGAGCTGCTGCTCACAGTTTTTTTACTTCTATATAAATTACTTACTTATTTCAGTGAGAATGTTTGTCAGGATTCTAATCCTTTCGTCTACATACTCCGTCGTCGCAAACTTTGCTCCATTTGAAGTTTCGTTAAGGATCGATTTTGAATTTGCTTCTTGATGAAAAAGCAAGAATACCAGAGTAACTGTCATGACTGTGCGCAAAGCAAAAAACGCCATGTTTGGTGATTGAGGTGTCGATTTATATATGCATGCATACAAAAGAAACGTAAGAAAGCCATGTGACGAGGGCATCTTCATGGACCGTATACGTAAATTCTTACCAACGATATTAAGTTCTTCCTTGTTAGAATTTCCGAAAATAATATTTTGAATGATATCACAAGTTTGCAAAGTGGATGACACTTGACAGTACGAGCAAAACGCTCTAAAATGGAGAAACAGAAGTGGTACTTTACCAAGGTAACAGTCGGTTATCATTTCTACATTCAAAATAACTTTAAAAAGAAGCTACGCCTAGCACAGCATGGTACAGCCGCATCATGTTCAACTCTGTACATTGGAGTTGCTTTTTGGTTATACTGTTCTATGCTCTTCATATTCATACAGTGTTTGGCATTTTCAATATTTTTGGTAGAGCGCCTCTGATGAGTCTTGAATAGACGAAACGCGCGTCAGGCGTAGCAAAATTTATTGTCTGGCATTTTTTTGTCATTTGTATTTCGAACACACGTGAAGGTTAGCACTGCTGGTGGAGTTTAAATTCCCCGAGGTTAGCCCGCTCCGGCACCAACACTTTTGAGTTGGAGAATACATCAAAGCTTTAAATTATCCGTCTAAATTTCAAAATTGTCTAAACCCTAAGGTTCTTCCTACCCCAGACATAGGTTGAATATCTTAGTAATAATTTGGTTCCCCAGTTTGGTATTTTTGGTTATACTGTTCTATGCTCTTCATATTCATACAGTGTTTGGCATTTTCAATATTTTTGGTAGAGCGCCTCTGATGTGTCTTGAATAGACGAAACGCGCGTCAGGCGTAGCAAAATTTATTGTCTGGAACTTTGTTGTCATTTGTATTTCGAACACACGTGAAGGTTAGCACTGCTGGTGGAGTTTGAATTCCCCGAGGTTAGCCCGCTACGGCACCAACACTTTTGAGTTGGAGAATACATCAAAGCTTTAAATTATCCGTCTAAATTTCAAAATTGTCTAAACCCTAAGGTTCTTCCTACCCCAGGCATAGGTTGAATATCTTAGTAATAATTTGGTTCCCCAGTTTGGTATTTTTGGTTATACTGTTCTATGCTCTTCATACTCATACAGTGTTTGGCATTTTCAATATTTTTGGTAGAGCGCCTCTGATGAGTCTTGAATAGACGAAACGCGCGTCAGGCGTAGCAAAATTTATTGTCTGGAACTTTGTTGTCATTTGTATTTCACATTTTTGACACATGCCTGTGGTTGACGGATTTATTAATAAATTAACATGTACAATGCAATCTATAAGTATTAATTTTAACAAAAAGACTTATTTTGTATGGAACTTAATTGTACAGACCAACCCTTAACATTGACATTCAATTTGGTGGTTTTATTCTTGTTTTCGACAAAATGGTAGTTGGTATTGCAAATGTGATTGAAACCATGCAAACCAGAATTTGACATAGACATGACTTTTGGACGAGGTCCATATTTGACCTCTGTAGCATTGTAACGGTGAAAAATTCATGAAACTGTTGAAACTTATGATTGACAGAATTATTGAGATATACAATGACTTTTTTCTTTTATCGAAATTGGTGATAAATAAACACTCTACACAGGTACATGTGTAACACCAACTATGCCCTGTGTGGCCTTTTTCTAAATTTATACACAGGGACTTGCTCCCCTCCTTGAATATTTTATTAGAGTCAATGTGCCAAACGAAACTAGAGGCTCCCAGCAGCCTGAACCGCTGACTTCAATGACTGATGGAATGAAAATAATTTGGGGTATCTGAGGTGAAATACTCCCATAAAGTATCACCATACATTTTCCACCTTATAGTGAAGGCTTTTGTTAAGCACATATAGCCAAACATTCAAGCAAGCAAAAGCTTTTCTTAATCTAATAACCCAAACTTGACAATTAGGGCTATGTGGCAAGTAAGCAAGGATTGACTTTAGGCAATTTTCTGGACTATAGGTAAATATTCCTGCAGAATAGAGACCCTACGGAGCCTTAATCAATCAACTAGGCTGTTAATGATTCTTATGATTTTAAAGGAATTTACTAGAGCTTTGAAGCCACTATTTTCTATTGTTTTCAATGCAAGGTACACGTATACATGTAATATAAACTTCAAGACAAAAATATGTTTAAAGCAATACATTGTACCTTTATTCCGAGGCAGAGCTTCTGTGTGTGAACAATTAAGCAAGTCAAAGCTTTTCTTTATCAGCACCATTTTTTATTCTTACAGCCGAAAGCAAGAGTTTTACTTTTAGTACAGGCCATCTGACAATATCAACCCAGGGGTACTTTTTGGGGCTAAACATAAATTGACACAAACAAACCGAACATGCCGAATGCTTTATCCCCTCCCAACTTAGTTGGGCTCAGGGATGTTTAGTTCATATTCTACGAAAGTTAACATCCTCAATAAGCACACAGTTGCAGAGTCATTAAAGGGAGAAAATGGTGTCAAAGTCACATGACATGGTGATAGCTGCTATGACCGAAAGACAAAGTGTCTGTATATCAAATATCAGATTCCTTGGTATTATAATGTATAATATTATATACTCATATACAAATCTTTATTTTGATTTGCTTAGACGTTGTCACGTGGCATTTCGCTGGGTCAACCGGTAATCGTTGGGTTGCATGGTAAGGTCATGAGAATTTGCACGTGAGCCCATAGATTGTTCTTCAACATTGTATTGACTGTAGTTTTTCCAATGGAAAAAGATTAAAATGTCCAAAATATATTTGAAATTTAATATTAAATTGTTTCATTTAAATATTCGATATAACATAACAGTTATCACCCTAGATGATATGTGACCCGGCATTTCTTTCCCCTCAAAAAGTAAGGTCAAGCCCTCGGGTGACCTTACTTTCTCGGGGAAAGAAAACACCCGGTCACACACCAACTAGGGTGATAATTGTATATTGCACATTCATGTTATAATTTACCAAAAAAACGTGGAAGTCTTTTTTTTACAAATACATATGTTTTTAATTCTTAAAACAAGGACATCAAAGAAATTACATTTGTAACATCCAATATTTAAAAACAATGTACTACAGAAATTAGGTCAAATACATAAGTCCCAATAAGTTTATCAATCAGAATCGTTGTCTTCCAATGGAAAATATATAACGCCTGTACTATTAAGCATTAGAAAACAAAATGCAGATGATTTATGGGCATGAAATTGCACTTTTTAGTTCCATAGGATGAAGCTTCATACAAAATACCATTTGACCTGAGCATCATTTGAGGGATAACAATTTTTGTGGCATCCATGGGTGACACATAGATGCAAAAATAAGAATATATTGTTATTTTTACATTAATTTGATTCCTATAAGCAACATGTGCCACAAAACTAAAAATCAAACCAAATGTATGTTTTGCTTCAACAACAAAAATTGGTACCCACAAAAATAGTTGATTACACAGCATATTTTATTTCATACTGTGGCAGAAATTTTTGCAAGGCTATAGGACCAAACAGATAGTGGACCCTATTTGTCACTCTGCAGTTTGTTGCAGGTCACATTAAAAACCCCAATAAATAACATGTTATAAAATTATCACAATAGTCATAGTATTATGTCAATGATACAAAATCTACCCCACATTATCATCATAAAATAATCATTTTTTTAATCATTTTTACAAAATGATTTGATTTTTATAACTGCCACTCAGTGCTTTGTCAGGTAATACAATAGAGTTTAATATCACAACTTCTGATGGAACTTGTACATTGGATCCTGAAATTAAAGAAATTTGGAAATATTATAGTAAAAAAAATAAATGTATAATGGCACAAATAGGGTTTGAAGAAAACAATAACATGTATGCTTTTCAAAGTTTGGGTTCCAGCTTGGCATTTTTAAGGTCACTCTAAATCGATTCCTTGTTCTTGCGAAAACATTGGCGAAATCATGGAGCGAGCATGCAATATTTTAATTTTCTAAAGTTTTTTTTTCCCAGAATCGTCAGTTCTGCAGAGTAAAAGATTTTCAACTAGCAAACAGCAACTCTTTTAGATTAAAAAAGAGAAATAATCAACATCTACTTCAATCAAGCCAATGAGGAATTGTTTCGGAGTGGCATACTATGCCATTTATGATACAGAAGGGAATGGCTGAAGAATCCAGAATAAGTTTTTTCAATTACTAATTTATAAAATATGGCAACTACAGTGCAATAATAAGCCATAGTTCAAAATAAATATTGCTTTGTTGTTTATATAAAACAATACAGTATTAGGTTCATACAATATTTCTGCACATGTTAGAATATGTTTCTATTTAAATGAACTAGACATAGTTCATAAAGATATAATTGTTTTCAAAATCCCACAAGTCTATCAGGCAGCAAACCAGTTTGGTAGTCATAAGATAATTTCTGTTGAAATGAAGAATGCTTCTGGAAAAGCAATGAACTCGAAAATGATGTATCATTTGTAAGTCCCTGTCTGAAATTGGTCTTTTATTGATAATTTAGGGATTGGTTTTGAATCTTATGTATTGTATTTTAAGTCTTGGGCCAATGCAAGACAGCGAGCAGCAACCTCTAGTCATGTTGATTTCCATTGTGATTTTCAAATTGCGGTTTATGTTGGTTGTGTCACACACATCTCTTTATGGTCTATTAAATAGTAATAGCACCTCTGATAAGTCTTGAATACTATAAACATGTTTCTTGTGTTGAAAAGTTTTCAAAATAAATTTAAAACTAGTAAATATGCCTATGAGCCACAGGATGGCCCTCCCATTCTTGAAATATCATTGACCCCAAATGTGCATAACCTGGGTTATGGACCTTAACCAAAGTTGTTAATGCATAAAATATAGGTCATAGGGACCTGATTTCTAGTGGTTGGTGTAGCCCTACCCAAGACCCATCTAGTGGTGAAATATCATTGACCTCCAACATCTAGTATCCAAGTAACAGACCTTAACCAGTCCTTCATGCATAAAATATAGGTTACAGTGACATAATTTCTAGTGAGTGGTGTCACCCTACCCAAGACACATCTACTGGTGAAATATCATTGACCTCCAACATCTTAAGTATCCGATTAATGGACCTTAACCAAGAACTTAACTCAAGTTTTACGGATGGACGTACGTAAAGACGGACAAGGGCAAAACTATATGGCAAATCCACATATTACCTGGTCGGGCCATAATTAAAATCTATCAAGTTAGGGCTGTGGGATATGAACCTCAACATTATCTTGTTAAGTTCTTTATATAAAATATCATACCTATAACTGTTATTGATGGACTTAGTTTCCCTTCGCTTGTGAATATGGGTGTCACTTCAATTTTGGCGAATGGTTTATTTGGATTTGGGTCATTAGGTGTACCCTCCACTCTGGTCCAACTACCAACTGTAGCATTCCAACCAATTATAGAATACAGAACACAACAATGGTCCTGAAAATAAATGATATTATATGATATTTTTCAGACTAAGCAATACTGTAATTAATTAAATTACTCAACAATTTGTATTTTATCACAATTGTATCATCGTATTATCATAGTATAATTGAATGTGTAAGTTTGTGTGTTGGTTTTCAATGCCTTTTTGATGCATCTGTGCCATATAGGATGGTCAGTTTTTACGGTCAAGGAAACCAAAGCTCCAGAAGAAAAATGTTGACATTAGGCAGGTAGCTGACAAACGGAATTACAAAAATGTCATGTGCAAGTAGGAAAGATTTTTTTTGTAAATTTCAAACCGGCAATCAATTCAACAACCTGAAGTGGTAATTGACTAGCTATAATGATCAATAGTGTCAAAAGCGGATTAAGAACTGGCTTGTTGGGTGAGTACCCTTCCATTTGGCAGGAAAATATGGTTAAGAACTGCATAAAACAAGAAGTCCCAGAAGATTTTTCTTAATTGCGCGCCCTCCTGTTTGAAAATTTCTGCATCAACCACAGAGTATGATATTAAACCCAGGCCTTGTATCACTGATTCAATCTTTGATCTTTTGATTTGAATGGTAAAATTTATTTGTGAATTCACACTAGGTAAACGCTGTCCGCGAGAGAAATGATATTTCGCGTTTTTTCTGTACTGATATTTCATGTTGTCTTGTCTACTGGCATGGATGGCTCATTAAACATGTTATTTCCGTGAGTTTTTACCTTTTTAATACTGCTTGTTGTAAGAATTTAAATCATTGAATATGTATCTTGGACAAATTTGGTTAATCTTTAAAAACATCCGTATAAAACAAAAGAAAAATAACCAATAAAGCATAATTACTAGAAAAAAACAGTGGAAACACAGCTAAAACATATGAAAAATATACGGTTTGAAAGAAAAGCTAGTGCAAATGCTTTTTGATAAAATCTTTAGTCAGTATAATTCATAAAATTAGTAATTTGATAGATTATTAACTGAAATTCAGCAATCATAAAAATATTGACTGTACTGTTATTCTGTGTTCCTGAAATCATTCTGTACTGTTACTTCGTGTATTAATCTATCAACACTGTACTGTTATTTCGGGTATTAAAATATTTTTAGAAGTAGAATACAGATCCCTCTTAGAAAATCAAGAGTTATGTTATATCCAAATTCAAAGTAATAGGTAATTAATCTAAAAGTATCGAAAACTATTACCTTTGCATTAAAATAGTTCACCTGAAAATGTTAGGAAGTCAGCCACAAATAAAGCCATAACTATTGTTTAACTATGTAATCAATAGCATAACTAACTTAAGATATATTCAACTTGTGACCGAACAACCTTTACAATTCACTCGTGAGTTATTGGAATGTTTGGTCACTCGTTCAATATTACCTCATTTTAGGAATCATTAGTTAGATACACCATGTAGATATGATATAGCATATATATCCTATCTCCACGGTTATACTTTAAATACAGGGTGATGAGATACAGATTTTTATTACATCAAGTTAGATATTTGTCAAGTTAGGAAACGAGCATTTGCGAGTTTCCTTTGACAAATATCTAACGAGTGTGATAAAAATTCGTATCTCATTACTTGTAGTTGTGAAACCTTTTTTCTCTAACTGTCTAACGTGAAAGTATAGGCCCAAAATTACTTATTTAATTAAAATTCATAGAAAAATAAACCTATATGTATATCGTTTAGCAAACATGTGAAAAAAGTAGTCAAATAAAAAAGTACCACCTTTTTATAATCAATTTTAATTAAAAGTTGACATTTCATTATCGTCTATTTATAATAAAACAAACGTTTTAGTGCATTTTGGATATATTTTGTTTGTCCTTTTCTATCAAGCGAGATCAACAGGTGTTCAAATAAAAGTAAGCACACTTTTCACGAGATGCGTATCTAACTGTGGTGTCTTGCGCGGACAGCCAATCAAATGACTTGAAATTGAATATCACATCGTGAAGAGTGTGATACGTAAAATAGTGTCATCTCGCGAGAACCAGATAATATTGCACAACAGTTAGATGACCCCCTTAGATAAATAAAAAGTAACGACGCACAGAATGATACAACCGTGTTTAACCCTGTACGGAAACAAAATGTCTACAGACAAAACATCGCCACAACATTATACGACCACTATTTTTAAGGTCGTATAAGAAGTATACAATTTGTCTAAAAATTGATAAAAATGGAAAGTTCAGGTTTGTGAGCACAAATTGAAAAAGTATCCTGTAAATATTCACTTTTGGTTAAAAGCTTAATAGTAATGTGTTTTGGAGACCAGGCGGTATTATGTATTATCTTTTAAATATGTATTTTCACTAAAGGCATATGTGCTAGGGACCTATGTGCTACATCTTGAGTTGAACTCTCGCATTTGCATATGCAGACTTCATACGTGCAACATTAAATTCCCCATAGAACAATGGTGAAGTACATGTAGGTAGATCAAGAAATATTCATTCTTAGGGGATAACAATTTGTAACTTATGAATGAATGGGGTTTGACATGAATTTCATTTTGTTTGTTTATGTACGTGAACGTAGTATTATGCATGGAATGGGGTTGAGAAGTAAATACATAGAATAACAAAATATTTTGTCGATTTTCCACGTAGTTTTTTTTTTTTTTTTTTTGGGGGGGGGGGGGGGGGGTATAAATAAGATTGCAATGTTGTTTAATTAAAAATAGTATCTATTTAAAAAAATAACTGTTGGAATAGTTACTTGCTTATCTGGCTGTTATATGATTGTATTGTGTAACAAGGTGCTGCACCAAGTCGTGCTATGGAAACTCCAACTCGACCATTCGGAAAACAGGAGGTAGTATATATTACAAGTTCCAATGCCCTGCATGTCTATATGACAGTAAGTCAATCTTGCAATTTGAAGTCTGTTTTTTTATATACGAATGAAATTTTCAAGAACACAGAATATCAGTACAGTTTAACAGAAATAACAGTACAGTAAGATTTTGACAGCCAAATCGGAACAGGAAATAACAGTACAGAAGGTTCTCTGTTACGAGCATTTTCTGCGATTTATAATAAGGAAGAAGGGATGTGAATGCATTTTGTGTAAATAGTAATCTTGTTTTGAAGTGTTTTGAATCTTCGTTCATTTACAATATTAGAAAAATAGGTAAATTATCGTATTTTTTTTTAAAACCATACATCTGCTAAAAAAATACAAATATTGTGATAAAGTACCAAATAATTTCATTAAAACTGAAAGCAGATTGGAAATGTATATTTTAAAACGACATTGGGTCAGCATATACAATTCCATGCTTCAAATAGTAAAAATAAACACCGATTTTAATCCTGGTGTCCAATGTCAACAACAACCCGAAATATCCGTACAGTGAAAACGCGAAATATCTTTGCTCTTGCGGACAGCGTTTACCTAGTGTGGAATTTGTGAGATGAACATCCCAAATCAATGTAAAATAGTAATGGTAAATGCCCTAAAGTAATTAAAAAAGGCTCCTTACGTGTGTATGGAATGTTGGTATTTGTTGATTCATTCCTATATAACCATGATAATCATAACCTTTCACAGGAAATTCACATGAATCTCACCTGAGTTTCACATGAAAACACTTCACATTAATTTCAGGTAAAAGTTCACATCCATTTCATAATTATGAGCCAGTTTCATGTGCAACTCATGTGATTTTCATTTGAAATTCAAGTGAGATTCAAATTTATCTGTGTAAGATATATGGATTTGCCCCCTCTAGAACACCTCAAATTTTACCATGATCTTACTTTTTAAATGTGAGTAAACTTCCCTAGGAATGAGTCTATCTAACATGTTTCAATTTTTATGCTCTTTTTTATGTTCTTTTAATTATTTCATGTATTGAAAATATAAAACCGTCCTAAAAATGATTATCCCTTAAAGCCCCTGCAACTAGGAAGATACTTTATATCAGCATGGTTGTACATTTTGAGACTAATGTGCTAATGGGAACTGCAACAGAAGCTTAATGTTGATGCTAGATCATGTATACTTACTTGAAGATTAGCACCCTCTAGCACAATCGACTCTCGTACTCTAACACCTTCTCCTACATTAACAAACTTCCCTATTGAAACATTTGGTCCTAGCTGAAAAACCAAAATGTACAATATTTACTGTATATTCTGTTTGTTGTGTGTAAATACAAAGCAGATTTTGTCTTTTTATTTTCATTGTAAAGGAGTAGAGCCATGAATAGATCAAATCAGCCTGGTATTTTTACTAATTTTTAAACTACTTCAACTCTTCATAAATTTATCCAAAATGAGTGAAGGCATATGTAAGATTTAACAAAATATCTACATCGCAGGTCTAGCCTTGGCATTTCAAACACGCCATAAATTATTCAATTTTAATTTTTCGTCTATTTTCACTGCTTTCTCGCCGTATTTTGTCAAAAATAGTATTGGCCACATTCGTCAACCATCGTAATTTTTCTATTATCTTTTAATAACATAAAAATACACATTTCTATCATAAAATAATTTTGGTCGACGGGTATGGCCATTTTCGTTTTCACTGAGTTATACATGAAAATCAATGAAAAATGTCAAAAAACGAGATTTTGTACAAAATAGACTGATTTTGAGCTCACTGTCCTCCTTGTTGATAAACAAATAAACCAAAAGATATTGCAATTTATAAAATATGAAGTCTAATGAACATCAAGGGAGCAATTACAAGGAAGTATATCAAAGTTGAATTTTTGGGACCATTTGAGGTCTTTGTGGCTCTACTCCTTTACTGATTTATTGACCAGATTTCACAAAGTAAAAATAGGCGTTGCAAAATAGTGAATGTCAAGTAGGCAGAGAAAAAAAATTATAAAGTTTTCTGAGCCACTTCTATTCACTGTCTCTTGATATTTTGAATGCAATATCGGCTTATATAGGGTCCCAGATTGTGTGATTTGATTTTAAGTCTGTCCCTATTATTTCCGTTATGGCAAAAATTGTATTTTTTTATAAACATATTACATTTCACATGGTTCAAAGAAAGCGAACTCTATTGAGAAGACTTAGACTTTAAGACACCCTTAAATGAGAATTGTTTAGAATATCTATCATGATAACATATAGCTCAGAGCTTTAAAGTGTATTCCATTGACAGTATGTAGATTAAAATAGCTTGAATACTTTCATTCGACTTACCAATGCAGTCCGATGTACAATGTATGGTGGCTGTTCAATGAATGGTCATATCACCAAATGAATTATCTTAAGCTTTTCCTCCCCACTAACAGCCAATTTCTCATGTGCATTATTGAGAGTATGAAATAATTGGAAGTGTCTAAACAACATACCACTGCAGTAGGATGTATAGTGGCTGTAGGATGAATGGTCACATCTCCGATGATCTTTGGTTTCCCCTCTCCATTGCATGCCAATCTTTCAGGATGAGAGTCATTGTAAATAGCTAGGTAATGTCGATTGGCATAAATGGCTGCCCTAAAAACATAAAACCCTCAATGGTCAGCAATTTCACAATACCCCACACTTTCATAACATCTGCAATGTTCTCATGGAAAATATATATATATATTTATTTTTGAAATTGAGCTTTCTCTGAGAATGCATTGAGCAAGCTCATTATAACAAATATATTTTCACAATGAAGGAGGGAGCTTTGGTGCCAAATAAACCTGGTTTAATTTTTACCACAACCATTTATTCTGAAATGCCTGTACCAAGTCAGGACCAATGTGATCTTCAATTTCTACTATGTCTTGCTTTTCTTCACTTAATTAATGATTTTATGAAAAGTTATTAAAATATTTCTTAACATTTCTTTAAGCTATACTATGTTGATTAAAAAATACACTTAAACTTTCAGAAAAGTAAATTTACCAGCCTCCAACACTGGTTTTGGTGTGCCACAAAACTGTTTACTATAGTTCATTTGAGGTCTATAAATCAATGAAAATTCTTTTAAATTTTTTTGTCTCTCAGGCCACACAGAATTAATTTCTTGTTCTTTGGATTTTGACTTTTAAAAAAAGGAGCGAGCGAGCGAAATTATTTTTATTAATTTTTATAAATTAAATAAAATTTATTTTTTAAACACAAATAAACTTTTTATTAGTATACGAACTCTGATAACAAAAACCAAGATGTTATCTTCTAAATCAAAAAAAGTTTTCCATATGGTCGAATGCTAAATATTTCACTAATTTTTATAATACCTTAAATGGTGTGTTTATCTGACGGAACAGCCAGGTGTTGGGCCCACCTCAACATAATTGAAAGGACTTACACTAGGAGATTAGATGACCAATTAGCTCCACAAAGGATTTTTAAAGGTTTACAGAGCAAATGCTGTTCCTGGTCACAAGGTTGTACTCCCATTGATTTCTATGAATTTTTGGTCCATTTTTACTATTAAGGTCTATGGAAAACATTTAAATTAATAATGCAAAAATTTTGAAATTTTTTGCCTGAGTTCGTATGCCATTAAAAAGTCATGACATACTAAAATAGTTAAAGTATTATGCAAGACGTAAATTTACAAGCCATTTTTCGTTGATTTATAAAACTCAAACAGACTATATCCAAAATGTACCCATCGACCCAATATCATCTCTATATCACTTGTGTGTGTGTGTTGGTAATTAACACCCCTTATTGACACACTTGGGTCATGTAGGGCAGTCAGTTTTAATGGTGGAGGAAAACAGAGTACCCCGAGGAAACCACCAACCTTGGGCAGGTAACTGACTAACCTTGTCACATTCAGTTGGGACCTTGTCACATACAGTTGGGATAGTCCCTTTATTTTAAAATACAAACAGGACTCAAACACTTGCTGAGAAGTGATGGGCTAGTGATCAAATAAGTGTGGTATTTAAACCAGCGACTTAGACCACTGGGCCACCCAGGCCCCTAGATCACTTGCAGTTGCTGAGATATGGACCTTAGCTAAAATTTAACCTTGGTCGTTCATGCAGAAAACATAGATCATGGTGACTTAATTTTTGTATGGATGCTGCCTTCCATCAAAGATTCACTAAATATCCCTCTTTGATGTTAAGTTTCTTAGTTATTGACAAAACACAAAAACATTATGAACACATGGGTACAAACACCCCAAACACTTTATCCCCATCCCATCTCATTAAGGCTACAGAAGCTACACATACCCTGTTGATTTTATCTGACTCCAGAACCTTTTGGTATCATATACAAATAATTTCCCTGTGCTTGCCAATGGTACAAAGATATCCTGTTCTAACCGGATAATTTCACTGGATGGGGTGTTTATATCAAAACTGAAAGTAGAAAATGAAAGTTGATTAGATCTTAAAATTGAAATAAGAAAATCAAAGTTGTTTTACATTATATGGTTTAGTTTCTTCATATTCTACTTATACTGATCAGTCAATTTAAGTTCAAAACAGCTTTTCTTAAATTCTTTTGACTAAAATGCTTAAGTCGCAACCAGTCCTAAAATTTAACTATTTATGTTCAAATCTGTTCTTTTGAATCATACCTGATTGAGGAACATATGGAATCAAAGACTGCAGAATATTGTTTAAGCAATTTGATTGTTTGTTGTCATATTTATTCTTTATGAGTGTATTTTTGTGGATCTTTTAAGAATTAAGGAAAAAAATACAACAAAAATAGGTCTTTTTCATTTCTATGTCTAAATGGTTGGAAAATATATAACAATAAAAGTTCATGCACCAACAACAATGCATAACATAACTAACATTAATTAGACAACAAGGACATGTTAGTAAACAGTAGCATAACAATAGCATCCACCTAACAAGCTAAAATAAAATTTAGCAAGTTTGCAACATTACAGGGGAGCGTTTCCTATACCTACATTTTGTACATGTTTTTAGGAAAATCATAAGGATTTCTACTGGCACTTCTAAAGCCCAAGGATAATTTAAATATATCTTATGATTCAAAGAACTTTACAAACATTGTTTATTCAATAAATTATTATTATAGAAAAAAAATATTGTATGATTTGAAAAAAGTCTTAAATAGATGTGTATTAAATACGTTAACATATATATGTATATATTTTGAAAATAATTAAATCACCATTTATGTAACACAAGATTTTTAAATGATATAAAAAAGAAAAAGAAATTTTATTTTTTTCTATACACTTAATTTAGATATAAAATGACACAAGTACAAGCACTAGCTTTATCTAGTATACAATTAAGTCATGCACCATGCCTTGCTCATAAATATATTTTTAACATGTAGTTATTTCCTTCATCTTAAGAATAAACAGTTATCTATACATGATACAGAGAAGTTTTTCTTAATTAAATCAAAATAGAATAATTTTATGCAGAATGCAATAGTTGTGATCAGATACTTACTTTCTTGATCTGAAAAATAGCCAGTAGGTTTAAATAAGGACAAGTTATTTCAAAATTTTATTTTTTTATCTTGTGAATCTTTTTTGTTTTACATGTAGTTTGTGCCCAATACTGGAAAAAATATGAGACCTAGAGAACGTGTCGAAATATCTGTTTGCACATCTTAGTTAATGTAAAGTTTCAAATAATGCTGTTGAGCAGTTATTACTCTATTTTATTCACAAGGTTGGGCGGAGCTTAATTTTCTCAGTCTTGTAGGAAGGATTTAAATGAAGAAGCCTGAAATAATGGACCCATGACCAGCCCAATCAATAAAATAGAGTAATACTAAGGATTTTTACTTAATATAAGGTACAGTATTAACAGGTAATTTTGGCAGACATTAACACATAATGAACAAGAATATGTCCAGAAGAACATTATGCCGCATCTCAAAACATTAGTTACAGACAGACAAACAGACCAAAACACTATTTGCCCCCTACATTCATAGATGGGGCAAAACAAAAAAATGCAAAAATAAATTCCAGTTATTCAGTAATTTCATTTTTGTCTCGCCTGCGAAGCAGAGCGGGACATAGGTGTAACTTTACCGGCAGTGGCGGCGGCTACGGTGGCGTTAACTTTTTTGAAAAGTTTTATGAGCACCTCCATATCTCAAGAACTATAGGTCCTGGGTTGATGAAACTTGGTATGCATATGCCCCAGTAGTAGCTTAGCACAGTTGCATCCCCATCTTTTGACCTTGACCTTGATTTTCCAGTTGAGTGACTTTGACAATTTTCAATACATATAATAGCAATGGAAAAGTTTTGCGAGCACCTCCATATCTCAAGAACTATAGGTCCTAGGTTGATGAAACTTGGTATGCATATGCCCCAGTAGTAGCTAAGCACAGTAGCATCCCCATCTTTTGACCTTGACCTTGATTTTTCGGTTGAGTGACTTTGACAATTTTCAATACATATGATAGCAATGGAAAAGTTTTATGAGCACCTCCATATCTCAAGAACTATAGGTCCTGGGTTGATGAAACTTGGTATGCATATGCCCCAGTAGTAGCTCAGCACAATTGCATCCCCATCTTTTGACCTTGACCTTGATTTTCCAGTTGAGTGACTTTGACAATTTTCAATACATATAATAGCAATGGAAAAGTTTTGCGAGCACCTCCATATCTCAAGAACTATAAGTCCTAGGTTGATGAAACTTGGTATGCATATGTCCCAGTAGTAGCTAAGCACAGTTACATCCTCATCTTTTGACCTTGACCTTGATTTTTCGGTTGAGTGACTTTGACAATTTTCAATACATATGATAGCAATGGAAAAGTTTTGCGAGCAACTCCATATCTCAAGAACTATAGGTCCTAGGTTGATGAAACTTGGTATGGGTATGCACCAGTAGTAGCTCAGCACAGTTGCATCCCCATCTTTTGACCTTGACCTTGATTTTCCGGTTGAGTGACTTTGACAATTTTCAATACATATAAAAGCAATGGAAAAGTTTTGCAAGCATCTCCATATCTCAAGAACTATAAGTCCTAGGTTGATTAAACTTGGTATGCATATGTCCCAGTAGTAGCTTAGCACAGTTACATCCTCATCTTTTGACCTTGACCTTGATTTTCCGGTTGAGTGACTTTGATTATTTTTATTGCATATGTTTGCAATGTTTAGGTTCTATAAACATCTTTTAATCTCAGAAACTGAAAATCAATGTAAATTCAAAATATAGTGGAAGTAAGATAGAATAATTGTTTCTGATGGTGCCGGCAGGCGAGACATACTTTAGTGTTAACTCTTGTTACTTAAAGTTCACAATGCATAAAGGATATACTTAAAAAATGTCATTGGTGGATATCAAATTTTGATGGCATGGGCATAATTACCATGATTACCTATGGGTGTATAACATATTGTACTCTACTGACAATGATCAATACTCTCACAGTTTTTATATCCATGACATAAATGACATCAGACAAACAGCAAAAACTTTGAAATAAATTTCCATCAATAAGCTATTCATTGTACATCCCATATAAAACAAGGGGGATAACACAAAAAACACAAACATTTCATGCTTTCCTTTCATTGGAAGCCAAATCTTGTGGTTTGAATGACCAACAAAAACAACACAAACTTGTACTTTTCTGTCGATTACCCTTTCCAAGTTTTACATTCATGGATCTACGTGTATCTTACAAACTAATGATAAGCTATTCATTACACAGCCCATGTAAACAAAGGGAGATAACACAATAACAATTATTTCATGCTATAACATTCTCTTTACCGAAAATCACTGTTAATCCCTGAACTTAAAAGAAAGAAGAATGAAAGTTTAAACAAAACCATAACTGATTAACTGAAATAAAAATAAGGTAAAATATTTATTATAGCATTGAGAGTAAGTCTTTAGCTTTACAATAAAAGACAGTTTCTTTGCCGACTGTGTATAAAATTGCTTAACTTGAAGTTTCTCTTTTTTTCAGTTGTAAACTGAGTAAATGCACTACCCAAAAATTATTATCTTAATCATGTTAATAAACACAAAAGTAAAATCATAACAAGACCAGAATACTGGTAAAGTCCCTTAAAGTTTTGGAGTTTTAGTGTTCACAAAAAATTGTTGATGGTTTATAAAGTGAAAAGTATAGGGCCTCCGCGTCCTCAATGTGAGGCCCAAAAAGTTGTAAGACTAAATGAAGTTGAGCAAATCTGTAACAATAATTTTATACCAACAAATTGAGAACAAATAATTGTTTTTTCACTATTCTTAAAATGTTTCTTTTGTCTGTCAAAAAAAATTTATCTAACATCTTAGCATATTTTTCTTATTTTTTCTATAAAAAAATCAACATGATTGATCAAAGGCATTGAATTGACTAATCAGGGTTTTTTTGTTTTAAATGATAAAATATCTTGAAAAACTAAAACAATCCAAAGCATTAAGAAGAATAGAATGATAAAAATAGGAAAAAAATTAAGAATTTGTAACTCAAGTTACAATTTTATGTTATTATTTTACTTACCAAATGAACATATAACTATTAGGATTCCATTCTCGGTTCAACCGTCTTTGACTCGCGTATTACACAGGTGTTTTAAAACACCCTCCTAACTCAGAGTCAACCTGTGTAATACTGCGCATGTCCCATACCTGTACCCCTCAGTTTATCGGCGGAAACAAAACTAGAATTTGTCTCTGAAGCCGAAACTTATCATAGGGGTGGCGGTGGGAAGCTATTTGGTAAGTAAAATAATAACATAAAATTGTAACTTGAGTTACAAATTCTTAATTTTATTAATATTATTTTACTTACCAAATGAACATATAACTATTAGGATATGCTTACCCAAGCAATGCACTCCAAATAGCTGTAGCAGGTGGTGTTCAAATGATAGTTTCTCTTCATCTTTTCACCATTCATTCCATTCATCCATCCCAATGAATATATAAAATTGCAGTTCCATTCATCCATTCCAATGAATTTAAAATTGCAGTATAAACGTATGTACAGCATACATAAAGTTATATTCAGCATACAAAAAGTTAAAGTTCATCATGATATCAATACCATCACCAAAGTAACTAACAAAAACTTGTGACGAGCGACTCGCCGGAAATATAAACATAATACTGTTTATTCAACATAATTAAACATTCTGTAAAACACTGACATCTAACACTTCTCTCAAATAAAATCTACTGAATGTAGATTCTAAACTCCAATCTGCAGAGTCTAAGACCTTCTGAACAGACGCACCTTTAAAGAAAGCCCAAGAAGAGCCAATAGCTCTAGTAGAATGAGCATGAATGTTATTTCCACTTGTGATGTTCGCTTTAGAATAAGCTTCTTTAATGGTTTGCACAATCCAACTAGCAATAGTCGTTGCTGCAACAGGTTTATGTGGATCCTTAATTGCCAGAAACAAACATCTTTTATGTTCTTTTGAAAGAGTTTTCCGAAAAGTAGAAGTTTTATCTAAATATTGTAAAAGACATCTTCTAGGATCTATCTCTATTTTGTCTGTATAAGTAGGAACAAAGATTTTGGAACCAAAGTGATTTTCCCTATCTTGCTTAGCCAAACCTTGTCTAATGAACGTTATTCCCCTTTGTTGAACTCTCATGTTCTGTTCATCAACTCTTAAAGCCTGCAGATCACTACATCTCCTGAAAGTAGTAATTGCAATTAAAAATACACATTTCAGAGTCAAATTTTTCAAACAAATCTTATCAATAGGTTCAAATGGACTGTTTGAAAGTAAATCTAGAACCAAATGCAAATCCCATTCTGGTAATAATTTCTTAACTGGAGGTCTGGAGTTGAAAACTCCTTTGATTAACCTCATAATATGGGGATGTTGACCAACTGGAAAATTATCAACTGTAGGTAAAACGGTTGATAACATAGATCTATATCCAGCAATAGTTCTGTACTGTAAGCCCTTCTCAAACAAAGACGACAAAAAGTCTGCCGTTTGACTTAAAGAGATTGAATTTGGATCAATTTCCCTTGTATGACACCAGCTAATGAACTGTTTGAATTTGGAACCATAATCTTTCTGGGTCCCTTTCCGCCAGGATGCGGACAATAATTTTCTAGATTCTTCCGAAAATCCCTCTGACTCATATCGTCTGTCGATAGAAGCCATGCAGTCAGACTGAAGACTTGAGGGTCCGGATGATAAATCTGAGATTTGGGCTGGCACAGTAACTCCGGAAACACTGGTAATCTGACTGGTGATGCTACAAGTAGTTGTAACAACTCCGGATACCAATGTCTCCGAGGCCATTGTGGGGCAATCAATAGAATCTGACAACGGTATTGCCTCATATATTGGATAACCTTGGGGATCATGAATATCGGAGGGTAAGCATACGCATACATCCCTTCCCATGGAATTGACAGAGCATCTAGGGCTAGAGCTTCCTGATGAGGACACCATGAACAAAATATCTTTGTTTGTCGATTCTCTGCTGACGCAAATAAATCGATCAATGGATATCCCCATTTCTGAAAAAGGGCTTGTACTACTTGAGTATTTAGCGTCCATTCCGTAGGCAGAATCTTTGTTCTGCTCAACTGATCGGCCAAAATGTTCAATTTCCCCGCAATATGTGCTGCTTTTAACTGAATTTTGTTCTCTATTGCCAAATTCCAAAGATCCCAGGTCTGATAACAAAGCTGAGGAGATTTTGTGCCTCCTTGCTTGTTTATGTAACGAACAACTGTCGTATTGTCCGATCTGATCAAAACAACCTTCCCTTTGACATGAGGTAGAAAGTGTTTCATTGTCAAATAAACTGCCTCCATTTCTAGACAATTTATATGACGTTTGCTCTGAGTCTCTGTCCAAAAACCCTGAAAAATTTTCTCCCCCATAAAACCGCCAAAACCTGTTTTTGAAGCATCGGTTGTTATGGTTACTGTAGTTTTTGGAAATTGAAAAGATTGGCCTCTCAGCGTGTTTGCTGAATTGTTCCACCACATAAGATGGGATTTCAGATGTGGCGTAACAGGGATCAGTAGTGATAGGTTGTGTGAACTCGGGGTCCAAAAACTCAATAAATGGAGTTGAATTGGTCTCATGAATAGACGCGCATTGGGAATCATTTGAATGCAGGAGGCCATTATTCCTAGCAAACGAAGAAACAACAACACTGACGCTTTCTGGTCTCGTGCTAATTCTTCTATTGCTAGTAATAACTTCTCTATTCTTTCCGAAGTTGGAAAGACCAACCCTTTGTCTAACTGAAACAGTCCCCCCAAGTAGACTAGAGACTGTGTGGGAATCAGAGATGACTTCTCTTTGTTTACAAGAAACCCCAGAGCTTGTAGTAAATCTAGACATTTCTCTCGATCTTTCAACAATTGGTTTTTGTCTTGATTGATTACTAACCAATCGTCTAGGTATACTGCAAGTCTTATCCCCAGTGTTCTGAGATAAGCTGCCACTACCGACACTACTTTTGTGAATACCCGAGGAGCTGATGTCGGACCGAAACAAAGAACTTTGAACTGGTAACTTTGATTTTGTATGGAAAACCTTAGAAACTTTTTGTGTTTCGGGAATATTGGAATGTGGAGATATGCATCGCTTAGATCTAGAGATATTGCCCAATCTCCCTTTTTCACTAAATTCAGAACCTTTGCAAATGTGTCCATTTTGAAATGTGTTTTCTTGAGATACCGATTGAGGGGTTTGAGATTTATCACTGGTCTCATTTTGCCATTTTTCTTGGGTACCAGAAAGAAGGTACTGTTAAAACCTATCGTTATTTCCCCTTTTGGGACTTGTTCTATTGCATCTTTTTGAAACAAAGAATCTACTTCTTGAACCAAAAGCTCCATATCTTTTGACGATACGACGGTAGCTCTTACTCCCGTCTGATATGGTTTTTGTATGAATTCTAGCTTGTAGCCCTCTCTGATAATTGATAAAACCCATTGATCGTTTGTTATCTTTTTCCAATTTTCTAGGAAAAATCTCAAACGACCCCCTACCGGTATCTCGGACTGATTCTGAACAAGATTTACCTGAATTTCTGAGTCAGCTACTGTTCTTCTTGGGGATCCGAAAAGAACCCCAACTGCCAGTACCAGACTTCTTGTCTTTATCTTTCTTCTCATCTTTACTCTTGTATGTGTCCCTCTGAGACGACCTAGGAGTATACTTAGCAGAAGGTTTGTTGTTATAATGAGTGTTACGATAATTGTCATTACGATTAGCATTATAACTATTGTTGTTATTAACCACTCTTGGTGTTTTGTTTGCATAATTATCTGACCTATTAGACTCAGCTTTCCTCTTAGCTGAAAGTTCAGGCAACAACTCAACTAATTGTTCTCGTTGTTCCTTCCTTTTCTCCAGCTTCTCCTCTAAACCTTTACCGAACACACCTTCGCCAGATAAAGGTAAGTATAACACTTTAGCTTGAATATCACCTAAAGCATTCAAGCCTGAATCAGAAGCTGCCACTTTCCTACGAATCATGTGCCCAAAAGCACCTGTTCTACCGAACTGATCTAGTGATTTCATTGAAATCGAGAAAATGTCATTAACTGCCTGAAGTGTATCCTCACTCACACTTTCATTTGATAATCTATTTATTAAAGATGCTAAAGCATTCTGCAAGTAGAGAACTGAAATAATTCCCATACGAGAAGCCATTTGTGATTGATAACCTAAACGTTCTACCTGTTTCAATGGCTGTGAAAACAGTTGTTTCTGTTTTTTCCCAATTCTTTACCACCTTGATGCCATGCTGGGCTTTAATCATCGGCTCTAAGATATCGTCCAAACTGGGCACCTGTAAAAATTCAGTAGCACTGTCATTAATTGGGAAACAAGAGCGATATTCATCTTTAAATGAAGAAAGTTTCTCAGGATACTTTGTTCTCCATGAGTTTTCTAAAATTTTAACTTGAGCTTCATCTAACAGTAATCCTTGAGATTTTTCAGACTCAGAAGTATCATCTTGCTTAAAAAACTTAGCAAGTACATTAATCTTATCAGATTTCTTGTTAACTGAATCATTTTGTTCTGAATTAGATTTAGAACTGGTAGATTTAGAAGTACATGTAATATTTTGTGATGGCTGAACATCATTCAAAAATCTGCTAAACCTTTCAGTTTTACTAAATATTGTTTGTGAAGTCACTTTTGGACTTTTACTAGCATTTGATAAATATTCTGACTCTAGATCTTCATCATTGTCTGAACAGAGTCCTAATAAATCAGTCTTTTCCCTTGAAGTAGGTTGGATAGAGATTTCCGACCTTACGTCAAAGTCAATGTTTCTTGATACCCGCGGGCTGCCCAAATCTTCATCTAAGTTTGGCTCCAGCGATACGAGTGGTCTACGCACCCCTATAGAGTCGTTATCCACTAAATGCTCATGCTGCGTGGCTAAACCACCAGGCTGAGAGCAAGAAATACCAGTCGTCGCTGCACCTCCCGAAACGGCGATACTAGACTGTTTAGCCAATAAATTAAAAAGTTTATCAAATTTGTCATCAAACCTTTCTTCCATGGCATTCATTTTCGTCTCCAATTCTGCTGTTTTGGACACTCTCTTCTTTTTCTTAGGGGCAACATGTTTATCTGGCTTGTCAGAAATTGTCGCCATTTTATCTCGAGCTACCGACCTGTTTTCGGCATTATCGTAATTACTGTCGTAATTGTCATCTGAGCGGATCGAATCATCCATAATAATAAAATAAAATGTGAACGAAGTTCAAAGATATATAAAGTCTTATAACAAGAGCAAGTCAAAAAGACGACTAGTTTTGTTGACGCCGAAAATTAAACTGAGGGGTACAGGTATGGGACATGCGCAGTATTACACAGGTTGACTCTGAGTTAGGAGGGTGTTTTAAAACACCTGTGTAATACGCGAGTCAAAGACGGTTGAACCGAGAACGGAATCCTAATAGTTATATGTTCATTTGGTAAGTAAAATAATATTAATAAAATTCCCTTGCAAGTGCAGATCCAGACGTTTTAGGGTTAAAAACCTGCCCCAAAATAAGAACTTTTCCCCAAGAAAGGTGATGGATTTAACCCTTTGTCTGGATTCATCCCTGCCTTGGTAGTTTATACAAGTGAAACTATTTTTCACAATTTTTAACCATACAACCATACCTGTATTTGCTTTCCAGGTTTGCTTTGAAGATTTCCTCCAATGGCTGGAAAATCTCAGGTGAAAACAGGTAAACACCTCCATTTATTGTCGTACTGATGTAGGTTTCTGGTTTCTCTACATAATGTAAAACCTAAAAATAGAAAGGGAAAAGCCCTCTATAAATAGAACAGATGAACACCTCCATTAATGGTTGTACTGATGCATGTTTTTGATTTCTCTACATAATGTAAAACCTTAAAATAGAAAGGGAAAATCCCTCTATAAATAAAACAGATGAACACCTCTATTCATGCTCGAGTTTCTCCACATAATGTAAAACCTAAAATTAGAAAGGGAAAATCCCTCTATAAATAGAACAGATGAACACCTCCATTCATGGTTGTACTGATGTATATTTCTGGTTTCTCTACATAATGTAAAACCTTAAAATTAGATAAATATTTCCAAATATTTTTGTTTTGCATTAAGATTATTTGAAAGAAAAAAACAAACTGCATGTTATATTTTGTTGTTATCTTTATTCAAAAAACATTATTTGTATGGTTAATTTGAAACCATGTAAAAAATGGAACGGGTGAACTTTCTCTTTAAATTTGGAAACAACTTTTTACCTTTCAAATAATAAATAGTTAAGTATTAATATGAATAGACATTTAACAAGAATATGTCCATAAGACATAATGCCCTTTCTTGCATTAACAGACAATGCCCCATCTTGCAACAATCGGATGGTTACAGACAGACAAACCAACCTGAACACAATATGCCCCCTACTTTTGTATAGAAAAAAGTATATAAAGGGTATAAAAAAGTAAATGAGCAAATATTATCTTAACACAACTGTTGTATACTCCCTTAATCCTACAGGTATAATACCTCATGCGTTTCTTTGTTTTCCACAATACATCCGTAATTCAGAGACTGTTGTCTCGTAGCCTGTAATATAAGAAAAATAAGGTTAATTTCAAGTTCGGCCCATATATGCATAAGCCATTTTACCACCCCCCCCTCATATTTCATAATTGCCTTTCTTAGCCTTGAATGACTGTTAAAAAGCTAATGCTCTGTTTTTTTTCAATAAGTTAGATGTATGGGGGTGTATTTGTTAATACAAATTGTGATTTTTCTAGCGCTCGTCACTTTCACCTTTTACATTGTCAATGTAGTTTTAGGAGCGGTTTCAATTTTAATCAACTAGAATGACAGTCATCTGTCAAAGAAGTATGTCAGCAGCATTTTTTAAATAATGGTTATAAAACAGAAAAGATGAGTTATGAATATAAAATCATGTTACATTATAGAGTACTTAAGGACAAAATCAAGAGGCTATGACATGTATATATTTGCCCAGAAAATTGTGACAGACATTTGTGTAACTGCAGGACATGGCATTCCAATATTCCAAAGTGTTTTTTTAAACAAGTTGATGGCAACATGAAATGTTATATAAAATCAACATCGATCAATTTACAGAGAAACAATATACCGGTGTTGTTTTCTTTGAAACACATTGTACTAGGATATAAAAGCACAGACAGTAACTATTTTTTTATAAATCATTTTCTGTCTGTATTGGGTTTTTTCATTATATAAAGCATACCATATTTCTAATCAACATATCGAAAATGTTGATGTTTTTAATTTATTTGTAATTGAGTTCAAAAAACGAGTTAATGGAAAGTGTAAAGATGCAAAATTGCATAAAATTAAGAATATTTTAGAAAACTTTGAAGCTATTTTAAAAATCATAAACATATTGTTTTTTAAATAAAGTTTTTGAAATGTGTAAATTAAAATATATCAAAGTAATTTATGTATTCATATTTTTTTATGCACGTAGTGTAACTAATGTTTGTTGTTATTGTAATGTCTATATGATACCTTGCTTATATAGACACTAACATTACTGGGTACTTTGCTTACGAAAGCTGTAGTAAGTGATGTAATTGTGAACAGCTATGGGAAAATAAAATGATATATTGTATTATTGTTGTGAAAAAAAGATACATATAAATGTTCATGACACCACATTTAACAAACCTCAATTCCTAATATTGTACAGTAAATCCCCTTTCCTGTATTTTTATGTGCTGTTAACATTTCATCAAGGGGAAAATCTCCACAAACGTCTGAATTCATAACAAAAAAGTGTTCTGGTTGTCCTGCTAAAATCTGGTCTCGGAAATGGTAGAGACCACCTGCCGTCCCTAGCGCTGTGTATTCTTGAAGATATCTAGAAACAAAACATAAAAATGTCCAAAAGATAAGAAGCCAGTTTACACAACATATCTTCATTTAAAGCAACCATAAAATCATGGAAGTAAATTAATTATATGGTGGTATTGCTTTGTTTATACACTGAAGCATATTGTACTTGGAGGCTTTATTTTACCGTATAAGTTGTTTTTTTTTCACAGGAGCTAAATTCGCAGAATTCAATTTTTGCGATAACTTAAATGCAAGTATATACTTTGCATATACTATTTACCAAATTTAATTTTCATGGGTTTGCAAGTTGCCAAGAACTGCAAAAAAGCGAAAAATAAGATACCCTCTGAAAAAACAACTTTTACGATATTTGTTCTTTGTCAAGAAAGAGGTCTGTCTTTGACATTTTGGGATTGTTTTTGAATCATATGCATTCTATTTATAATCTAGGGCCAATTGCTTATTAAACAGCAAGCAGTGACCACTCACGTCACATTGAAGGCGGCTCGCTGTGTTGCAATTTGGATTTTTTAAATTGTTGTTGATATTGTAAGTTGTGTCGTGTACACTTATTCCACAACTCATTATCTTCTATGTGTTTAAAGTTCATGATGATACAATTAAATACTTTCTTCAACATTTCAGGGCATAATGTGTGTTTCATTACATGCCTGATGCGTGTTTCTTCATATTTCATTGTATTGTTGTTTTCTTCAGTATCTACTGTGGATTCATTTATTTTCTTGGGTACTAATTTTCATGGTTTGATAAAAATTGATAAGTTGGTGGATTCTTATATTGTGGTATTGAAACTTCATCATACAGTTCAATGTTAAGTGTCCTTTTTGTGGTGCATCAATTTTCGTGGGTACAGGCCACCCATGAAAACTGATACCCCACAAATGTTAATGAAACCCCAGTATCTGATTAAATGTCTATATTCAGTTGATATTGTTTGTTTTCATGTTGTCTGTTTCTTCATCCTTTTTAGGACCTGTTTACTGGTTTTATATTTGCCCTTTTGAACTTTTGACATTAGAATGCCCTATTGGTACACCTCTGCATCTTATAAAAATTCAAATTTAATGACCAATAGGAACTTACATGTATTTGCTTCTCTTACCTGATTTGAATTCTAAACTCCATTTGAGCTGAGTTGATAAACCTAGTGAGTGCATCATTTGGCTGGAAAAAACCTATCAAAATCACTTCTCGTATTTCTGGTACCTGAAATGTATATAAACAAAACTTTCCTAAAAACTAGGATACAAATTACAAACTGCAGGTACTGTTAGGTTTATTTTATTTATTTATTTTCATTTTTTTAATCACCTTGAATAAATTGAGAGTAGAATTCATGTTTAATAAAGGGAGATTAATCACAGTAAACAAAAGATGGCTAAAAAAAGTTTAGGGTTGATATGAAAAACTACAATAGGAAAACCAGAAATATGTCAGGAAATAACAGCCTGCGTGCCAGCCAATACTAGTAACTTTTGGGCAGGGCTGGCTAAAATTCATGAAAATTTGACTGGCTATACAGCAAAATCAGTTAGAATTTCAATTCAGGTCTTGTTATTTTTTTCAGTGAATTTACTTACTACACTGAATATACCTACTTGGTATTTTCTATTTGGTCTAAATTTGACCATATACAAATGTACATCATAATTAATGTTTACCTTACTACATGCTTCAATGTGGTGATAAATAACTGGAAAACCTGCTACTGGGAATAATGGTTTGGGCAACTCAAGTGATAATGGCCTAAATCTTGTCCCTGAAATAGTAGAAACTGATATTTAGATCTTTTAATGTAACTTAAACAGGATCGCTAATGGTGGAAATGTCAATATTTTAGTTGTACTATGAGATGAATTTTCCTTCAACATCCAGTTTAGCATGCTTGTTTTTCGGTGTCTTTTTAAACTTTTTTTGATAATTTAAGATGTCATTAAACTCACATGTAACCCACAAGGAAAGCTAGTCTGTTTTTATATTAGTGCAAAAAAATAAGAAGAATAGAATTAATTGTAACTCCCGGATTGTTACAGGTTTAACCTGTCTCATATTAAAATACAAGAAGCAGAACTGGAACTAACTAATTTGCATAATTGTGTCACACTAAACAAGGTTTTTGAAAATCTCCAGTTTCTCTTTACTGTACACAGTCTGCAAAATTAGCACTGGCCCACTTTCCTCTGGCCAGTTAAATTTTTTTCAGGCAAGTGAAATCCAGAGGAATTTTGTATGGGATAAACATGATTAATAGAAGAAAAATACAAACAAGAGGCTCCCAGGAGCCTGAATTGCTCACCTGGTCTTGATGTCAACCCTATGAAGACTTTTGTATACCGGTAGCTAAATGAGCTGAATGTTTAAGCATGAAAAAGCTTTTCTCTATCTGCAATAGTTTTCATTCAAAATAATCAAAAAACACTATTATTCAACTTTTAAGGGGCTGTAACCCCTATAAGGGGTTATCAGACAACTTCAACCATATGAGACTTTTGTAGAGCTAAATGAGCATGATGAGCTGAACATTTAAGCAAGCAACAGCTTTTCTCTATCTGCAATAGTTTTCATTCCATAGGACAAAAAAACACTATTTTTTGCCTTTAAGGGGCTTTAACCCCTATAAAGGGTCATATGACAACTTCCACCCCAGGAGACTTTTGTAGAGCTAAATGACCTGAACATTTTAGCAAGCAATAGCTTTTCTCTATCTTCAATAGTTTTCATTCTATAAGCCAAATACATGCAAAAATGCTAATTTTCACCTTTAAGGGGCTGTAACCCCTATAAGGGATCATCTGACAACTTTGACCTTATGGAGACTTTTGTAGAGCTAAATGAGCTGAACATTTTAGCAAGCAACAGCTTTTCTCTATCTGCAATAATTTTCATTCTATAGGCCAAAAACACTATTTTTCGCCTTTAAGGGGCTTTAACCCCTATAAGAGGTCATCTGACAACTTCAACCCTATGGAGACTTTTGTAGAGCTAAATGAGCTGAACATTTAAGCAAGCAACAGCTTTTCTCTATATACAATAGTTTTCATTCTTAAGGCCAAAAACATGTAAATACGCTATTTTTCACCTTTAAGGGGCTGTAACCCTAATAAGGGATCATCTGACAACTTTGACCAAATGGAGACTTTTGTAGAACTTTTGATGCTGATGCCGTACGGTGGCATCAGATTTCACCTATCTCTCATACTTTTTGATTTACAAGCCAAAAACAGAAGTCTGACCCCCCTGGTCTATTTTTAGTAACGATGGCCATGTTTTTTGACCGATCAAAAATTGAAACACAAGTTTGGTGCAGGACACCCTAAGGATAATTCATACCAAGTTTCATTAAATTCTGTTCAGTAGTTTCAGAGGAGAAGATTTTATAAAAATTGTTAACAGACTATGACGACGACAACGACAGACGACGGACGCCAAGTGATGGTAATAGCTCACATGGACCTTCGGTCCAGGTGAGCTAAAAACTATCAATTTATCTTAAATGTACTTGACCCCCCCCCTTATTGATAGAAACAAGTGCCTGTGTCTAATTTTTCTGAAATATTCTCTTCTTCTTCTTCCCGGTAGGAGTGTACTCATAACTTGAGTGTTGACACTCCACACATGTCGGACTGTACAGTTAAAAAGTCTGCTATTTACAATTAAAATCATAGGTTGTGGTTTACATCTCGGACTGGACTGGTAAGGTAAGTGACCCTAACCCAGTCTGGAACTGCCATAGGAACTGCTCGATTGTAGTCACGTTCCTTACTTCTGGTGGTATGTCATTCAAGGTGGCATTTTTTTCAGGTTTAGCACGATTGAGAAGGGGTGACTGATGCCAAAACATATTTAATCAAATAAATATAAACCCTTTAACTTTTTATGTTACCAACTACCTTTAATTGGACCACCAATTAGAATTATTGCCTTCAACATTCTTAATTATTTGTTTATTTCTCTGGTTTGCAGTCGTGTCAACTAACCGGAAGTTTACATGGATGATGTAATTTCTTAGATTTCCGGATACAGACACAACCAATATCCGGATTTTTTTAATTCTTGAACACATTTCTTTTTCAACGCCACCCGTTTTAAAACGCAACATGCAGATTTTCTTGCTTTTTAGACAAGATAGTCTTTTTGATATCGCGTAGGTTAGAATCTATTCAGTTATAGCAGGAATCTAGTTAGAGAAAAAAAAGGGGGTAGATTTCCAAAGTGTCAAAGACCAGTGTTGAACCATAAAACAGTACACATTTATTCATGTATATTTATGTACTCATGCCAAAATGTGTGCTCGGACGGATTTTAGCTGTTATATCTTAAGTTTCATCGAAATCGAAGTCGAAGTCAAAGAAGAAAATTTAACGTCTAGCTAGTTAGTTTTTTTCTTTACTCACATCGGCTTTATCCAGTAGATGAATATGAAATAAAAGGGATACATTAATTGAACAAACAGAAATGAAAATTGGGACACAAGGTCAATCGGTGATGACAGTTTTGACTGCCACTGAAAAAGAGATGAGGGTAGACAGGACAATTTAGCCTCTTGTATCGGGATCCTATGGGCCTAACTATACAGTTACTCTTACCGAGACCTACAACATGGTTCTTTAACGTGCGAGGAACGTGAAATTTTCCTAACACGGTGCACCATTATGGTTTGCGGTCATGTTTTTCATATTAAGCCTGACGACCCCGGTTTTCATTTACACAGGGCTATCCATTTCAGCAACCTGGGGAACACATGATGACCATATGTCATGTAACAAGAGGCTCCCAGGATCTTGCATTGCTCACCTGGTCTTGATGTCAACCCTATGAACATTTTTGTATAGCTAAATGAGCTGAATGTTTAAGCCAGAAAAAGCTTTTCTCTATCTGCAAAAGTTTTCTATGCTAAATAGGCCAAAAACACTATTTTCATCTTTAAGGGACTGTAACACCTATAACGGGTCATCTGACAACTTCAACCCTATGAAGACTTTTGTAGAGCTAAATCAGCTGAAAATTTAAGCAGGCAACAGTTTTTCTTTATCTGCTAGACCATCCTCGCAAATGGTGTCAAGAAACGAGTCGGAAAATCGGTTCGTGAAATTAATTTGCACCCCTGACGAAGATCGAATCATAGATTATATGATATATAAGATTACGTGTCCTTTAAAAAGGGCACCTCAAATCACTTATTCATTTGAGTCAGTTTACCTTCTTACGGGACATTTTGGCATAGCTGCGGTTCGTAGCTCTATACGGTCCTTATTGATTTTTTTTTTATTTGGCGGACCATAGATTCTATGGTCCGCCAAATCAGAAAATTTCAAAAAAGGACCATTAATAGGTACGGAACCGCAGCTTATTTTGACATCTGCATGACTTGTACGGCACCTTACTCACTGTATGAAAAGAGCGAAAGGGAAAAACGGTTGATTTCTGTGCCCCGGTGTAGTTTACTCCTGTGTCATTGTTGTATTGTGGGTAAAACAGACGATTGTAAACATCAGGGAGACGAAAATAAGTCATTTATTTAGAAAAATAGATATACTAGTGTTGTTAAGGTTCATTTGTAGTTTCTTACTTGTCACTCTATTGTTTTCTAACCAGTTTTAAATCAATAGATAAATAATGAAAGAGATATCGCAATGAAAAAACTAAAAGTTAAAATGTTGAAAATCGCATAATTCTTTGGTACATCTGTAAGCAATTAGTAAGTGTAAATATACTTTATAATAATTTAGAACATATTCTACTGTCGAAGATTAGTAATTGTCCTCTCAAATGATTTTACAGCTGTGTTTAACTTATGAGGCGAATGCTTATTGTGTGCCCTGCTGCTGTTAAGTTCTGTGCACGCTGTAGTTTATTTGAGAGCAGTTTTTAAAGTAGCGAAAGTTTATTATGTGTTCTGATCAAACTTATCAGAATAGAAAAAGGCTTTAATTTATAGAAAAATTCATTTCTAAGTAGCAGTTGGCGTTTTTAATCTTTATTTGATGGAATATCTTGTGAAAGCCAAGGCTAACAAAAAAACTACAATAAGTAACTGATTTGTTGTTTTGTAAACACTCAATAAAAAGGGTTGAAGAAATACTGTCGTTTATTTCCGAGTTTACGAATGTTGATTTCTGTGCAGCAAAAAATGTTGTAGTTTATTTCTGTGCTATTTATTTTTATTATAATTATTTTTTATTGTTTGATGTTATAACATGAATGTGCTTTAAATAATGGCTAGAGGCACTAATGGAAATATATATTTTTTTCAATTTCAGAAATACAATATGGATAAACTACGAATATTGTGAATTTTTTTCTGGCATATTCAACGACACAATTTTGCATTTTGTCCATAACAATCCCAAGGAAAAAGTAAATATCAAAATTAGAGAGGATAAGAAAAAGAACAAGTTTAAACATTTAAAATCTGATTTGAATCCAGAAGATGAAATTTTAAATGGAAAAAACATTGTACCAGATGAATAAAAAACTTACAATAATCGTTGTTGACTTTGATGATGTTTTGGAACCCCAAATGTCTATTGAAGTTGGGTACAAAACTGTTAGTTTTATTGTTCGGAAATGTTATTTTGAAATGTAAACATAAACAAACCGAGTACTGTATAGCAGGAAATTATCGAGACAGTTTTATTTTGCGATTTTCGCACTGACATTGCCCTGAGATAATTATTTTTCTGATTTTTCGATATAATTTTCTCAGCATTGCCTTTGGCGGATCCAGAAATTTTCAAAACGTGGGGGCGCGCAAAAATAAAAAAAACCTTCTGGGACCTCTTGTTTCATACAGTTTCTAACCAATTTTTTTTTCCAAACGGAAAGGGGGGGCGCCCGGCACGCCGGTCCTAGATCCGCATTTGATTGCTGCACCTAAATTGAAAAAATACACGGCGCGATATGTGTCCTCCATTTTAGTCTAAATGGACAAAACGATTACTGTGCAAGTTTAAGACTGTGTTAACTAAAACTCAGTAGTCCTGCCTAGAAAGGGGGCTCGAGGGTCTAAATTTTTAATTATAGATTTTTCTGTAATTTGGCACATCTGCAGTCCTTTGTGTATGGATCAAAAATATGCAATAAAAAATGGGGGTCACCGTTCATTTAAGCCCGCTATTGAGGTTCTCAAAATAGGCTATTACCCATCTATTTTATATAGATTATATAAGGAAAATGATAATTTAAAGCTTAAAAATGAAATAGAAAAAAATCTAAACAACAGAATTTCTTCAAATTTGCAAAGAATGTGTGTTTTAATGCATTCTTCAAATTGAATCAATAAAAATTTGGGGTCACCGTACAAATAAAAAAATGAAATTAAAAAAACGGTTGAAATTTTGACATTTTTCACACAAAATATAAAGAAAATGAGGATTTCAATGCAAAACATGGCAAACCAAAAGAACTGAACAATAGAATTTCTTCAAATTTGGACAGAGGCTGTGTTGTTTAATGAAATCAGTGACGATGCTACAGACATTGGGTGGATTGACCGATACAATACTGCTGCGCTAAAAATATGCACAAATTTAGACCCGCGAGCCTTATTTTATTATTTTTGTAATTTATAGAATAAGTTAAACATTAGATGGTTTAGACAGGAATTGTAAATGAACACTTGCTTTAAAATTATCTTAACGAAGTGTCCTAGGATTAGGACATGTCTAAGGATGGTATTTGGACATGTCTCGGTCTTAAGTCGTGCTATTGAAGGAATCCTAAAAAAAGGGCATGTCCTAAATTTGGTCATTAATTAAGGTTGTAAAAATTGTTGTCTTAGTACCATCCTTGTGACTTTAAATTTAAAAAAAGTGTCTCAAATAGGTTTCTCTCATTTTTGATATTTTGCTTTCTACATTTAGCAAACTAAGATATTTTTGGCTTTGATAAAATTTTCCCAATAGAGACCCATACATTGGCGTTTTACCACCTACATTTTGACGATATTCTAATAAATGTAGTACTAGACTTTTGAAATTAACATTTAACATTTCGTGTGGATATTTGCTTCCCAAACCTAGGGATTTACTTTTGGTATTAGTGATAAGTGCAACGCGCAGAAAAAAAATGTATGAAGAAATGCAATGATATTGCAATGCATTATTTTTATTCTCTGAAAAAAAAAAACATAAGCAATGCAATAATAATGCTTAAATCTATTTTATATTTGAAAATGTAAAACAAAAAACTTAAAGTTTTTTTTCAAACGCCTTCACATCGGCGTAAATTCATGATATATGGCTATTCAGGATTATCCTAAATTCGTATAAGGGTGGTCCTATTTAAAGTAATTCTAAGATGGTTTCGTTTAACATCCTTGGATGCGTCTAAGGATGACCCTTTCTATATCTCATTTTCAATATATCTCAAAGTCATAAGACATTGTTTAAGATACAGCTTAGGACAGCTTCTGAATCATTAACCTGTCCCCTGGTCTAGAGTTAGAACTAAAGTTATATTTCCATTATTTGATCCGGTTTTTTTATGGCCAAGTATTTATAAATCAGAACGAAACATTCGCAACCACACAAATAAACTTCCGCGGGCTCTGAAATGTACATTCGCATGTAGAAAATTAGCACAGAAATATACATTCGCGTTGCAAATTTTATTTCACCGATCTGTCTTGTCTTGAACCTTTGCATAATTAAACTTTATTTATCAACAATTAAGTTCTATATATACTTACATACACGATGAACAGTTTTTGTTCACTTTAATTTTATCTGCAAATGTTTGATTAAAATGTAATTTTTCCGAAAAAAACGTGCTTTATTTATAAATTAATGACCGGCTTTTTGTGATCAAAATAGATCATGACATAAAAATGCAAATAAAACTTGAATAAACTAAATTGTTACTATCTAATGTTAAAATCACCGACAATGCAGGACATGTAATTATTCAATAATTAAGTAAAAAGGCAGAAAAAACAGACTACTTCATTTTGAGCACAGCAATAAACTACATCGGGGAACATAAATCAACCGTTTTTCCCTTTCGCTCTTTCCATACAGTGTTACTATGAGGCAACGTTTGTCAGGAAGTCGAATAATGACAGTGGCGGATCCGGAAGATTTTAGGGGGGGGGCGTTGACACCTTTTCAATAAGAACTTTTGTTGTTTAGAGTTTTAGCAAAATTGATCTCGAAAGATCTCTCGTTTTCACCAGGTGAAAAATGGAATTCCTCTTTCAAAAATGATAGAACTGCCCCAGACTAACACAAATGAATTTAAAATTGCAAACGAGGGAACTTTAATACCGAAAGCATGTCCCGGCAAAAACACTTTTTATGACTTTATGTACTTTGTAACATCAAAAATAAACTACACTCAGGATTGTGAGCTGTTCCTGATTGTTATGCAAATCATTTCACGTCGCTAAAGATAGTTTTATCAATGTTTAGTGTAGGTCAAATCAGATGAAGACAGGCTGGGACCCTCACTTAAATGAAAACCGGATCGGACTGGCTACAATAATGTAGCTAAGACCAGACCTACACTAAAATGAAGACCGGATTGGACCAAAACTAAAAGGAAGACCTGATTGGACTTACACTTAAATGAAGACCGGGTTGGACCTACATTAAAATGAAGACCGGGTTGGAAATACACTACAATGATCATTTGCAAACCATTTAATTAAGTAAACATATGTTTTAATTCCATCTAGTTAGTAGGTTAGTAAGTTATTGCTTTACTCCCAAGCAGCACGATTTTGGTTCTATCCGGGAGATGAACATGAAAGTTGGTGATACAATGAACATGAAATGATAATGTGGAATGGGGACACTAGGCCAATCGGGTAGGAGAGTTTTGACTGCCACTGGAAAAAGGATTGATGGGTAGGGACCGGATATTTAGCCTCCTGCATGGGGATCCTACGGGTCCTAATCTTACCGAAACCTGCAGCAGGGTTCTTTAATGTGCGAGGAACGTGACATTTTTCCCTACACGGTGCACCACTATGGTTTGCGGTCAGGTTTTCCGCATTATCGCCTGACGATCCCACATCTCTCGATGTCAGGGCTGCCCCATTCAACCACCTGGTGCACACAGTCGCTTTAGGGGCTAAGCGGCCTGACCTGATGTCAGGTTTCTGGGCGCTCTTAAGTGGACTTTTATGGATAAGCTTAGCGCTGTTTTGGGCCTATTTGCCTCCAGGGCCCCACAAGCGAGCACAGAAAATCGGAGAGGAGAGTTAAGACTGCCACTGGAAAAGGGAATGGTGGGTGGGCACGGACAATTTAGTCTTTTGTATGGGGATCCTGCGGGTCATTCTCTTATCGAGACCTGCAGCGAGCTTAACGTGCGAGGAACCCATTTTCCCAACGCGGCGGTCTACCACAGTGACTATGGTTTGCGGTCATGTTTTCGTCGTTAAAGCACCGGTATTCATTATGACAGTGCTGCCCTAATCAGATACATGTACTCGGGACACACTTCCCAGTCGCTTTGTTGGAAAAGCAGCCTGACCCTATCGCTCTTTAGTGGGCTTTTACTGAGAAGCTAAGCACTGTACCGATCCACTTCGACATCCAGAACACGGACAGTATTAGAACAATTATTAACAAGGCAACGGCTATTTAGCTCATTGAGCTATTGTCATGGTTGAGCGTCCGTCGCCCGTTAACTTTTCTTTAAAGATCCTCTTCTCTGAAACCACTGAAGGAATTGATTTAAAACTTTTTACACCCGATCTTTAGTATGTCCTCTACCAATTTTATAAAATTTGTGAACGCCGAACACCCATCATTGCCGCCGTAACAAAAAAAAAAGAACAGAGGGGTCAGACCATAATTTTTAGCTTATAGCTCAAAAAGTATAAGAGATAGAGAAAATCCGAAGCAACCTACTTGCTTAAGCTTTAAAAGCTTTCAAAACTCTTTCCATCGAGTCAAAAATTGTGGGACGACTCCTTATAAGACTTAATTTCCCTTCAACGTCAAGATTAACCATTGTCACAGTTTTTTTTTTACTTTATCTTAAAAAATCGTAAGTGCTATCTAGAGGAAAAGTTAGCATTGCATAACTTAAAAAAGCTACAAAAATTATTTCAGCGCCAAAATTGTCAGATCAACTGTTTAAGAGTAATCACCCTTTAACTGATTTTTAAAAATCTCTGAAAACACTACAGGGAGTGTTTTCAAACCGGCTTTGTACATTTGATCTTTTGGATGTCCTCTACAAAGTTTGTGAAATTTGTGCAGGCGGACCAACCAATATGGC
Organism: Arcuatula senhousia; assembly: GCA_963971305.1. NCBI lineage: Eukaryota > Metazoa > Mollusca > Bivalvia > Mytilida > Mytilidae > Arcuatula > Arcuatula senhousia. Next base: position 63,658 of record CAXARO010001225.1, read on the forward strand.
CACTGTGACAACAAATAGAACAGGGGGTCAGACTATAGTTTTTAACTTATAGCTAAAAAGTATAAGAGATAGAAAAATCCAAAGTAACCTTCCATCTTAGGCATCAAAAGCTCCATTAAGTCAAAGTTGTAGGACGACTCCTTAAAGTAGTTACCCCCCCCCCCCAAATCGTCAATAATGACCATTTTCACAGTTTTTAAACTTTATCTTGAAAACCGTACGTCTTAAAGGAAATATTAGCATTGCAAAATTGTTAAACTTATTGAGAGCTACAATTATGAGTTCAGGGACAAAATTGTCAGATCAACTGTTTAAGAGTTATCCCCCTTTATCGGTAATTAGTACATTTTTCCTTAGATGTGTACTGGCTGACAAAGTCTGTCTCACGAACAGGTGTGTATCACCGAAATTATCGAGTCAATACGTTACGTCACAATTAACTCCGTGAAATCCGACCAATAACAATGACCCACCACAAAAACACATGGTAATCATTCTGTTTGTTTCAATATTATGAATATAGTAACAAAGTTCAGAAATATTAAAATATGTACCTTACTTCCTATTGTAAATTTTGACAAAACTTGGGGTAATGGAATGCGAGGCAAAATTTGTTTATCAGTTTACCAGTCAGCTCTGTCAGTCCAGTACTTGTCTGCTAGTATGTCTTTAGCGATCCAATTATAACTCTTTTAGTTAGTTTTTGCTGTACTCAAGAGGCACGATTTCTGCTTTATCCGGGAGATGAACATAAAAGGGATGATACAATGAACATAAAATGATGGTAAAGTGGAGGAAATGGAAATCGGGGAGGAGAGATTTGACTTCCACTAGAGAAAAGAGTGATTGGTAGGACAGGCCATTTAGCTTCTGGGTCTTACCCTTATCGAGATGTACAGCAGGGTTCTTTAACGTACGAAAAACGTGACATTAGTCTTATCACGTTGCACAACTATGGTTTGCGGTCAGGATTTCCACATCATCGCTTGAGTACACCTGCATTCTCAGGCTGCCCCATTCATAGCCAAATATAAGATTTCGTCCTATCGTGCACATTTCGTGCAAATCTGTTTAATATTTTTTGGGAAAAAATGACCGGATTTCGTTAAACAGGAAGTAAGTGAGCGACAGACCTGAAATCAAATCCAACGTTATAGGACCCCACCCTGATGATGTATACTAAATATCAATGCAAGTGGCTGTGTAGTTGCTGAGAAAACTGTTACGAAAATTTCTTCTCCGCCCGCCCGACATTCACCATTTCTAATTAGATGAGTGCAGATGTTAGTCTGTAATAGTTTTGTTTTGCTTTTCTTTTCCGGATTTGACCAACTTAATTGACGAGCGACACAAGTGGGCTATAGCAAACAAAGACAACTTACTATTCCGAAGCTCCTGAGTTTGCTCTTGTTACGACTTTTTTTTATTGCTATTCAGTTGTTTTTACACCCCCACTCTTAAGGTTAGTGAGGACACATTACCCCCAAAATAATGCCGAATTCAAAATGTCAAATTTTTTGATATATTAGTATTAAGTATATACTTTATCTTGTGTGAAAATATTGGACCCCCTTTCCAGGCTTGTTTTCACAAAATTTAGGCTCAAAGTTTTCCCAAACTACTATAGATTATATAGGAAAGGCTAAATAATTAGCATAAAATCTTGTCGCAGAAAAAATCCACGAATTTAAATTCTTTTTTTATTTGATAAAAATCAATGAAATACAATGTATTTTGAAATAAAACAATAAAAACTGGGGGTCACCAGCTTACTTTTCTGTCTACAATACAAATCTTTGTAATTTTTTTGTCATTTTTTAAGTGGATTATCTCCCTTGTTTTATTTTAAAAAATTATTTATGAAGGAATTGTTGTTTTATTTGAAATTAAATTAATTTATTTTGATTAAGTTTTATTAAATGAAACTATTTAACACAAGTTTCAAGATATTTGTGACATTTGCACTTGTTTTTTGCATTTTTAGTTGTTTTTGGTCACATGACAGGTGTCCTCACTAACCTTAAGAGAGGTGTAATTTTGCAATTCTTGTCTATCTGTCTGTCCGTCAGATCAGTTGAATGTCTCAGCTTCAACCAAAGGATTTGATTTCAAATTTGGTACAAAAATTCCGCATGATGTGTACCATGCCTGTTTTTTCAAGGTCATTCGGCCATTTGCTTCCTGTTTTCAGAGCCGACTTAGACTTAGTTAAGGGCCAACAATGGGAAATGGTTCCGAACAGATTTCTCAGCTTGTACAAAAGGGATTGATTTCAAATTTTGTATCCAGCTTTAGCGTGACGAATTGTACCATGCCACCCCTTTCCGGGTCCGTCAGTCGTCTATATTTTCTGAACCGACTTTGCTTGCAAACAGTCATTCACTTAGGCAGAACTAGAAACACCCGACGTCTTACAATTCAACTCTCTATGTTACACCTATAATTAGAGCACTAAAATGAAAACTGATGAAACTACAAACTAAGTAAAGCATGACGGACACAAACGTCGAGTACGAGTGAGTGAGTGAGTGAGTTGGTGTTTTACGCCCGTGCAACGCTATATAGGTTATTTACAGGCGATGAACATGAAAAGGATGATAAAATGAACATGAAATGATGATGATAAATGAAATATGGGGATGGGGTGGGAAACAGAGGACCGGTAAATTTTGAAGAACCACAGGAAAAGGGGAGAGATGGGTAGGGGCGGAAAATTTAGCCTATGTGGTGCACTACTTGGCGGTCCACAAAGGGGTCTTTTACGTGCATGAAGCGTGGCACTCTTCACACACGTTGGCCCACTATGGTCGGCGGTCAGGGTTTCCGTATTATAGACCTGACAACCCCCGCGGACGAGGGCTACCCTATTCAACCACCTAGGGTACACACTTGGTCGCTCTGTGGGCTGAGCACTGACCCGACGTCAGAATCCCAAGACCCTTAGTCGCCTCTGACGACAAGCTAGGCTCTGCTGCGGACCTATTCGCCACCCGGGCCCCGCACGGGAACGTCGAGTACGAAGATCACGAGAAAGAGTCCACTTTTTGAAGAAGAAGAAACGCTATGTTCAAATGATTATTCTGTTAAACTACGACCAATTAAGTTCACACAAGGCTTCCCAAGACATCATTCGAAGTTGTGTTTAGACAAAATTATTTCAGAATCAATGTCATACGGTGAGTGAGTGAGTGAGTTGGTATTTTACGCCCATGCAACGCTATATAGGTGAACATGAAAAGGATGATAAAATGAACATGAAATACAAATGACAACAAAGTTCCAGACAATAAATTTTGGTACGCCTGACGCGCGTTTCGTCATGATGATGATAAATGAAAAATGTGGTAGGATGGGAAACAAAGGACCAGTAAATTTTGAAGAACCACAGGAAAAGGGGAGTGGTCGGTAGGGACGGAAAATTTAGCCTATCTGGTGCACTTCTTGGCGGTCCACAAATAGATATTTTACTTGCCTGGAGCGTCAATGACACACAGAACGTTTGACGAAAAGACTTTGAAAAATATCTTATGATGTTTCTTAGGTCTTTAGGTGTGTTCTTTTTTATCGGTTTTATAGCTTACAATTTTGCCATTATTTACCCCTCGCAAACGAACCAATTAGACTGTTGATTTAATAAACTGATTAATCTTAATATTTATCAAGACACAATTTAGTTAGTTGGTTAGTTATTGCTTTACTCCCAAGCAGCACGATTTCGGCTATATCCGGGAGAAAAACATGAAAGTGGTGATACAATGAACATGAAATGATGATGAAGTGGAGGAAATGGGGACACAAGGCCAATCGAGTAGGAGAGTTTTGACTGCCACTGGAAAAAGGAGTGATGGGTAGGGACGGGAAACTTAGCCCCCTGCATGGGGATCCTACGGGTCCTACTCTTACCGAAACCTGCAGCAAGGTTCTTTAACGTGCGAGGAACGTGACATTTTTCCCAACACGGTGCACCACTATGGTTAGCGGTCAGGTTTTCTGCATTATCGCCTGACGACCCCGCATTTCTCGATGTCAGGGCTGCCCCATTCAACCACCTTGGGCACACATCCCAGTCGCTTTGTGGGCAAAGTGGCCTGACCCGATGTCAGGTTTCTGAGCGCTCTTTAGTGGACTTTTACCGACAAGCTTAGTGTTGCTGCGTGCCTACTCGCCACCCGGAACCCGCACGGGTAATCAAGAAACGAAAAATTTATCACCTTTCGTTACGGTCTTAAGAAAATGACCATTTCTGTTCAGTAATTTGGTTACTAAGTTGTTTAGTATATTAAAATTAAACATAAAAAAAATAATTGTGCACGTAATTTTTAAGTAATATTTGCACCCACTGGCACCAAATAAAGCTACACACCATCTACTCAACATTAAACCATTAAACTTCCTTTCTGGTATTCTAGTTAGGTATAAAATGCCACCAGTTTTTCCGTTGGCCATTAAGGAAATACCGTCCAAAAATTTCTGATATATTTGCGAAAGGTATAAATAATCTACTGGTACTTTTTTAGCAATAGGCCAAGTTTATATCCATATAAAATGTCCATCAGACAACAAAGAGTCATACTTCAATCGAATTCAACCAATTGGAGATTATGCATTTTCGTTACTTCTTTGACTCATGACACTATTTAGGGAAGTAAGGATTTTGAAAATAGAACAGATCAAATTCAACAAGGTATTGAGTAAATCCCGATGTGAGAAGTTTTGGACTTTGAAAGGTAGATTTAGGAGACTACAAAAGTTTGATGAAAATGACATGGTTAGTTAGTTATTGCTTAACTCCCAAGCAGCACGATTTCGGCTATATCCGGGAGATGAACATAATAGTGGTACGTGATACAATGAACATGAAATGATGATGAAGTGGAGGAAATGGGGACACAAGGCCAATCGGTTAGGAGAGTTTGACTGCCACTGGAAATGGAGTGATGGGTAGGGACGGGAAATTTCGCCTCCTGCATTGGGATCCTACGGGTCCTACTGAAAATGACATGGAAGTAACAGTAGAGTGAGTTTTTTCTGAATGTACGCTTCACAATATTTGTTTTCAGAATGGCGATGAGTTTTAATCACATACAACATGACCACAATGACAAACAAGACAACCAAGAAGATATTGCAAGGAATGTTTAGGCCGCTGATTTTAGACAAACACTTTGATATGTACAATAATTAAACGCGTCAATATTTTGAATTCATGGTCATTAAAGATAATACGACACTTTATAAGGCGAAGTTACTCACTCGGGTGTAAACCCGATGACCGTAGTTAGAATAACCCTGAACTGTTTGTGTACGAGAAGTTATTTTTTGTGAAGACAACAATCGAGGTTATGTTTACATGAATATGCATACAAATATATACCTGAAAAGCAGAGAAAAAATGTCTTAGAATCTAAATAACCAATCTCTGGTTGTGCCCCGTGCAAAGTAAGCGAATACAGCTAGATTTGTGGATCAATATTCCCCAGGATACCCTTTGCTATCGGAAAAAAGCAACCAATAACCGTGGTGGTGAATAATTGTCAACTTTTAAGTAAAAAAGCTTCCAATCTCTGATCAATAGTTACTCCGGCACTTTCGATGGCATTGTACCATTCCCGTATTAGCTTTTACAAATCTGATTCGGACCCGTAACCATCCTTTCGCATCTCTGTCCCAACCGCTGGTCTGAACGCTGTTTGTGGGGAAAAATAATGTCGATCGCATAGGCAATTTCCAGCGACAAACCAGTATTATTTTGACGTGATTTTCTGCCCTCTGCTGCCCGATTTTTTGTGAATAATCATTCCTGAGATTCCTTTGGAACAATATGTTGATCGGTTGTTTACGAAATATGGTGGGGGTCTATGATCGGTTGCAAAGTAACCCGCTCAATCATGGTAGGTTGTGCATACCATTGCGGGATAAATTACGTGTTCTGAATATCTGTCCGAGTGAAACTTTCCACGCTGGAGAGGTTGTTGCTTTCCCACTCTTGCAACCCATTCGGGTGAGTGAGTTAAAGATTTGGAGTATACGCCCTCGCAACGTTATAGATTATTTGAAAGAGATTACCATGAAAAGGGTAATAAAATGAATTCACATGCAATGATGATGATAAATGAAATATGGGGATGGGGTGGGAAACAAAGGAACCCAAAGGAAAAAGGAAGGGTATTTAGCCTTCTAGGGTACACACCCTTTGGGCTGAACATTTACTCCAGTGTCAGAATTTAGCCTCCTATGACAAGCTAGGCTCTGCTGCAGGCCTATTCGCCTCCCGGGCCCTGCACGGGAACAACTCATTCGGGAAAATCAATTGAGCATAAGCAACACTAACTGTCACTATATACGATTTTTAATATAGTAACGTTAAGCTTCTTTGAGGGATCTCGGATGACTTTTGACAACTGAACCTTTTCCGTAAATTGTGCGGCACAGGTTATCTCTTGATAACATATTAAGTAAGCTGTTCGTCTCTAATGTTAAAATTGTCCATACCTCCTTCACAGTAAGCTCCGCAGTCAACTTCAATAGCTCCATTAGAGGGGACTACGATCTGGTCGTATTGATAGAAATGAAGCTTGCAATCCTTAATACTATTGCTGCCACATGATTATATATGTCCACTTCCGGCTCGGTGCCACCCACACAGACTTGCACATGTACAGATATTGTCCTTGGAATAAAACATACCTACACAGAAACAACTTTATCATTCTTAATGATTCTAATAAAAGACGTAAAACCCAACAATAAATATCAGCTTGTTTTCAGTGAGTCAGTGAGTGAGTTGGTGTTTTACGCCCGTGCAACGCTATATAGGTTATTTACAGGCGATGAACATTTCAGGTTTTGATATTTAAGCAGCAAAAAGCCATGATCAATGGTTGTGGCGTATTTGATTGTCACGTCACATTTTCCTGGAGTTGACGACGTCTAAAAGTGTAATCTGGCATTCAGACGGTCTACCATCCTACTGCAACAATTACATATGGTTTTAGCTGCCAGTCAGTGAGTGAGTGAGTTGGTGTGTTACGCCCTTGCAACGCTATATATAGGTTATCTATGAAAAGGATGATAAAATGAACATGGAATGATAATGATGATAAATGAAATTATAGGGGTAGGGTGGTGAAAAAAGGAACAGTTAAGACCTCAGGGAAAGGGATGAAGTGGGTAGGGGCGTAAAATTTAGCCTATGTTTTGCAGTACTTGGAGGTCCACAAAGGGATGAAGCGTGGCACTCATTACACGCGTTGGCCCACATTTGTCTCATAATATAGACCTGATTATCCCCGCAGACGAGAGCAACCCTATTCGACAACCTAGGGTACACCTTTTGTCGCTCTGTGGGGTGACCACTTACCCCAAAACCCTTAGTCGCCTCAAAGGACAAACTATGCTCTGCTGCGGGCATTTTCTCTAAACTGACATACAGATATGAGCCTAAAGCATTCGGTCACTTCAAATTACTATTAGTTCAAAATTAGTATTCCGCACCCGTGAGGGGTCAGGGTGTCGAATAGGCCCACAGTAGCGCAAAACTTGTCAGTATAAGTCCATTAAGGAACTATCAAACACCCGACATCGGGTCAGGCTTCTTTGCCACAAATAATGCGGAAACCCTGACCGCAAACCATAGTGGTGCACCGTGTTTGGAAAAGTGTCACGTTCCTTGCACGAGAAAGAACCCGGCTGCAGGTCTCGGCAAGAGTAGGACCAGTAGGATTTCCATGCAGGAGGTTGCATTGCCCGTCCCTACCGGTCACTCTCTTTTCCAAAGGCAGTCAAAATTCTCCTAAACTTAAACCATTTTTATGACGTCATTCTTTTGTTTTCAGAATTATTTTTCAAGAATCCACTCTGAAGTCTTTCGTCTGTAATAAGTGTCCCGTGAAGTGTTCATGGCCCACTGATTACAGGCCGGGGGACAAATTTAACCACTTTCCTAAATATGTAAAGTAAAAGATGGACACATGTTATTTTATAAATTTTATTAAACACATAATTAGATATTAAGCAGACACATTTCTTGGCAAAGTCAATTTTAACAGTTGCAGAATTGGTGCTTGGCGTAGCTGTAACGGAAATTCCTGTAGGTGTATCAGTTCTTTTTGGGAGTTTTGATTTTGATGGACCTGTGATAATGGTGTTTGCACATCTGCGCAATTCTTCGGACGTTCGTTTATACATGTATTCCCGGACTGCGGTGCTTCTGTGGCCCGTAATTTCGGAAATTATTTGTTCATCCTGTCCAGTCTCGTAAAGACGGGTTGCGGCCGTCGCACACATCGAATGATTCGTTCTATGGCCCTTCAAGCCTGCTGTCTTACAAATTCTTGACACTGTATTTCTTAAATTATTTACACCCAAAGGCTTAGACGAATACCATACATTTTCTTTATGATTTTTTAACGGCTGAAGATAAAAAGCATCGTCTGGTTTATCTTCGGGGCTGAAATGAAAATTTACAAAGTCAGACCTATGCAAATAGCCATACGAAAATATTATTTTCAGAAACTTTGTGCTATTTCATCAATTTGCTTGTTTGTTTTCGCTAATTTTAGTTAAAAGACGACAATGCGTATGTTTATTTTTCTGTATGTATGATATAGAATAGAAGACGTATATTTAGAAAAAAAAATATGTTGATGCATCTGGTCTTTCGAGCCTTTAAAAAAATTAAATTTTACATTTCCGTCTATACTGAATTTCTAATGCACGGCTGCAATGATACGTTTATATATGCATTGTTTTTTTTTAATTAAGATGTACATTTGTACATGTGTTGCAACAAACAGAACTGAAAACCATTTCAGACCACGTCAGTTCATTTTAAGTATAACTTTGGGATTTCTTTGCTTTTATAATCAGATTTTCAGTTTTGAAATAAACTAATCTTACCTGTGTTCTAAATATAGCTTGTAGCTGGTAGTCAAGCATCTGTCTTTATTTTCATTTTGGTAAGAGTACACAACTTTTCTTTTTACTTTTCTAGAGGAAAGCCCACATTGGTTGCATTTGGATACATCTTCCCTATAACGCAAGGCTTCAGATCCATTTTCTAACGAAACAATTGCCAACTGGGAATTTTTAAAGCGAAGATTACGGTGCTCTGATCCTGCTCGAAAGGCAAAATATAATCCAATCAAATATATTAGCGAATCTAAAAGTTGTTTGGGAGATGAAAATCCCAAACAGCCACATTCCCATAATAAATTTTTCTCCTCATGAGTAACTATTTGTGCCTTTTTCTTTTCCACACCGATGTCAACTGATGCACGCTCTTTCATTACGGTATCCAAGGAGTTTTTATTTTTTTTAATTTGAATAAACTCCATTTCACTCATCAGTTTGTAATTTTCCCGCGTTTTTCTAATAAAAACTGAAGTTGAATTACCAACTCATAGAGAGTTTGACCTGGGTACTCGTTACCATCCCCTTCACTTGGCGTCCGTCGTCGTCGTCCGTCATTAACTTTTCTTTGAAAATCTCCTCCTCCGAAACGTCTGAAGCGATTGCTTTGAAACTTTGCACACTTCATTTATGGGATGTCCTCTACCAGGATTGCACATATGGTCCAAACAACATGGCCGCCGCTACTAAAAATAGACCAGGGGGGTCAGACTACTGTCTTTGGCTTGTAAATCAAAAAGTATAAGAGATAGATGAAATCTGATGCCATGTTGCTGCTTCAGCAACAAAAGCTCTACAAAAGTTTCCATTGAGTCGAAGTTGTCAGATGACCCCTTATAGGAGTTACGGCCCCTTAAAGGTGAAAAATAGCTTTTTTTTATGTTTTTGGCCTATAGAATGAAAACTATTACAGATAGAGAAAAGTTTTTGCCTCCTTAAATGTTCAGTTCATTTGGCTCTACAAAAGTCTTCATAGGGTCAAAGTTGTCAGAAGACCCCTTATAGGGGTTACGGTCACTAAAATAACGTTTTTTTTCATGTTTTTGGCTTAGTGAATGAAAACTATGGTAGATAGTGAGAAGCTGTTGCTTGCTTAAATGTTCAGCTCATACATGTAAAGCTCTACAAAAATCTCCACAGGATCGAAGTTGTCAGATGACTCCTTATAGGGGTAACGGCCCCTAAAATGACGTTTTTCATGTTTTTGGCTTAGTGAATGAAAACTGTAGCAGATAGAGAAAAGCTGTTGCTTACTCAAATGTTCAGTTCATTTAGCTCTACAAAAGTTTTCATAGGGTCAAAGTTGTCAGATGACTCCTTATCGGGGTTACGGCCCCTAAAATAACGTTTTTTTCATGTTTTTGGCCTATAGAATGAAAACTATAGCAGATAGAGATAAGCTGTTGCTTGCTTAAATGTTCAGTTCGTTTAGCTCTACAAAAGTTTTCATAAGGTCGAAGTTGTCAGATAACCCTTTATCCCTATAGTGGTTATGGCCCCTAAACTGTTTAGGGTTGACTCGAGACCAGGTGAGCGATTCAGGCTCCTGGGAGCCTCTTGTTTTATTTTACACAGAAATCGCGGAATGGAAAAAAATAAGCTCATCTTTCGTCATATCAAAAATTTCCACATTAATGGCACTAACGCTTTTGTCGAAAGAAGCTAATGCATTTCTTTCTGTTTTCCATGTATTGAATAAGTTTAACGCCCACTGCATTTTTTGTTAGTATTCTCTGACAAACTAGAAATAAATAAAACAAAATAAAGAAATATAAAACAATAAACAAAAATAGACAAAAACATTAAAGTAAAACAAAACTAAATACCGTATAAGTTGTTTTTTTCGCGGGAGCAAAATTTCGCGGATTTCTAAAAAAAATTTTTTTTTGCGGAATTCAATTTTAGCGATTTTCAATATGCTAGTATATACTGTACATATGCTATTTACGGAATTTTATTTTCGCGGGATTTAATTTTCGCGAGTTGCAAACTATCGCGAAAAAAGCGAAAATTAGATACCCGCGAAAAAAACAACTTATACGGTAAAATGAAGAGATTATTGAAACTGAAGCTGATGCAAAGTATGGTGGAAGAGCAAAAGAAGTTAACAAAAGCTCCAGAAGATGCATACATTCACTGTGTCTCCCATAATTAATTTAGTGAATGGTAAACTGTTTGTTTTAAAGAAAAGAGGTCCCGTGCGGGGCCCGGGAGGCGAATAGGCCCGCAGCAGCGCTAAGCTTGTCGGTAAAAGTCCACTAAAGAGCGCTCAGAAACCTGACATCGGGGTCAGGCCGCTTTGCCCACAAAGCGACTGGGATGTGTGCCCCAGGTGGTTGAATGGGGCAGCCCTGACATCGAGAGATGCGGGGTCGTCAGGCGATAATGCGGAAAACCTGACCGCAAACCATAGTGGTGCACCGTGTTGGGAAAAATGTCACGTTCCTCGCACGTTAAAGAACCCTGCTGCAGGTTTCGGTAAGAGTAGGACCCGTAGGATCCCCATGCAGGAGGCAAAATTTCCCGTCCCTACCCATCACTCCTTTTTACAGTGGCAGTCAAAACTTTCCTTCCTGATTGGCCTTGTGTCCCTATTTCCTCCACTTCATCATCATTTCATGTTCATTGTATCACCACTTTCATGTTCATCTCCCGGATATAGCCGAAATCGCGCTGCTTGGGAGTAAAGCAATAACTAACTAACTAACTAAATTAAAGAAAAGAGGAAAAAGATCAACACATTTTGGAATAACCCGTATGTTATTTTTTATGTTCAAAATCTTTGAATGAGTTTTCAGTTGATGCCCCAAGCTGGTGTTTAGTTGTTGTTAGCAATCACATCTTGGTGGCACCGCAGTTGAATCTCATCACAGTCTGGAACTGAAAATTTGGCATCCACAGCTTTATTGTGTAGCCTTAAACAACTCTCTATCATCTTACAACTCTTTGGGGGTCTGAACTGAAGACTTCCTCCAGTTTTGTAAAGACATCTTTATAAGATTTACTTCAGCTTTTACATTGTGGTTTAGTCGCGTGTGGGGGCCGGGTGACTTTTGACATTCGGACTTCCCCATTGGTACCTCTGCATTTCTACAAATTCATTGCAACACCGAGACAGAAATTGCTTGAACTTGTTGAGAGCTTGAAAAACTTTCATTATCTAGTTGCCACTGCTTATTGTAGTAAACTTGAGTCCCAAGCGGGGCCCGGGTGGCGAATAGGCCCGCAGCAGAGCCTAGCTTGTCGTAAGAGGCGACTAAGGGTCTTGGGAATCTGACGTCGGGTCAGTGCTCAGCCCACAGAGCGACCAAGTGTGTACCCTAGGTGGCTGAATAAAGTGGCCCTCGTATGCGGGGTTTGCCAGGTCTATAATACGGAAACCCTGACCGCTGACCATAGTGGGCCATCGTGTGTGGAGAGTGCCACGCTTCATGCACGTAAAAGATCCCTTTGTGGACCGCCAAAAAATGCACCTCATAGGCTAAATTATTTTCTACCCCTACCCACCTCAGCCCTTTTCCTGTGGTTCTTCAAAGAAGCAGAGGTACCAATGGGGTATCCGAATGTCAAAAGTTCGAAAGGGCAGAGACAAAACCAGTAAACACCAACAAGAACGGAACAAAATTAACCGTTCCTTTGTGTCCAACCCTATCCCCATCTTTCATTTATCATCATCATTTCATGTTCATTTTATCATCCTTTTCATGCATGACCTATATAGCGTTGCATGGACGGAACACTCGCTCACATTGTGGATCTTATCCCTGTACCTCTCCAATACTTTCATCTTCTTCACCTCTAAACAATAAAACCGAACAACTTCATTATCACAGCTAACTTCTGAAAAAAATAGAATTTATATACAAAGACAAAAAAATTGTTAAAGTCAGGAATGGTCGGATAACATTAAACAGAAAGTAGGTGAGCTACAACCTGAAATAAAATCCCATGTTATGGGACCCAACCACGATGCTGTATACAAAATATCAAGTAGCTGTGATTAGTTGTTGCTGAAAATATTGTTACACAAAGGATGGGTTGCGATAAGACCCTTTTTCAGCCCACCGCGAAAGTCAAAATTAAAATTAAGTAAATTCTTTACAAAATGTCTTGTTGAAAAGGTTAATATTTCTATTTTTTTTAAAACGAACGTCTGTAGTTGAAAACTTATTTCATCTTTTAATAAATGGTGCTTTAAATGAACCACCGCAAATTATTTTAACATTGTGACTATGGGAAAGTGGCGCAAATGAGAGATATATATCCGTCCCGGAAGTATAGCCTTGCACGCGGAACCAGCTCCATATCTTATTCAAAAACTTGCATTATTAAAACACATCTTTTGTTAAAGTTTCAAACTGGTTCCGTGTGCAAGGCATACTGAAAATTTAAAAAGACTATAATTTTTGAAGTTGTAATCAGTAGTTAAAAAATGTGCAAAATGTCTGCGTTTTCTTCGTTTTTCTTGAGACCAGCGATCATTTCGATTTCAAAATCGTTGTTTAAAGTGATGTATATGTATGATGAACCTTTTGAAGAATTGTCAACACTGTATTCAAGTATATTAGCATAAAATTTTAATTTATTGAAGACGAAATTTTCATTCAAAATGTGTCAATTTTGAACCCGATTTTCGAAGCTGTGTTCGTGCCAAAGTATTTAAAAGGAGTCTTTTGCAACAGTACAATCATTTTGCTACAAAATAAGATATAAAGTAACAGGCTTTGAAATACTTTATATTTTTCGTCTATAGATAGGCCAAAATAGGGCCTTATCGCAACCCATCCTTTCTTCCCCGCCCGACAATAACCATTCTATAACCTGTTTTTTTTTCACTCTGTGATATCCGCCCAAAAAATGGACATGTTCTGTTAAACAAATAGTGGACGAAGGACAGGCTAAACTCAAGACTCAATCCTGATAATGCTGACAAAGGCTGTGACAATATGTTGCTAAGAATATTTCCATTGTCACAACCCAACATTGTAACACAATATTCACTTAAAAAGAAAACAAGAGGCTCCAAGAAACCTGTATAGCTCACTTTAATGCCGTAAGGGCTCCCTTTATAAGGGATACTCTGATAAAATTTAATCTAAAAAAAACTTTTGTAGAGCTTAATAAGCTGAGCATTCTATTTCTATCTGATGAAGTGTACATTCCATAGGGCAAATATGTGATAAAACCTTTAGCTGTTTTTTATCGAATCCCTAAAAAATAAAAATTGTTTGTTGCCACCATGTCATATGTCATTCCTACAAATTTTCAGTCAAATTGATTCAGTGTTTTTTTTTTTGAAATTGTTAAAAGACCACTGATAATGACAAAAGCTCATATGGCCTTGAGATACAAATTGTTATGAAAGTTATGCTTGGTTTGAGGACCAGTCTAAAAATCATTATACTGGTAATACCTTATTTCTTTCTCTTGTTGTTTTCTTTGAAACCATTTTCATCATGTGTTGCAGTTATATCTAGTTCTTGAAAATAACAAAAGGAATAAAGTAAGTTAGTTAGTTAGTTATTGCTTTACTTCCAAGCAGTCCCTACCCATTACTCCTTTTTTCTGTGGCAGTCAAAACTCTCCTACCCGATTGGCCTTGTGTCCCCATTTCCTCCACTTCATCATCATTTCATGTTCATAGTATCACCACTTTCATGGTCATCTCCCGGATATAGCCCAAAAATGTGCTGATTTGTAGTAAAGTATATGAAAGGTCTTTTGATATTCATTTGAAATATAATTTCTTATTAACAAGAGTTTCAGGAACTCTTCTTTAGATAGCTTTACACTTATAGCCCGAATTGGTCTTGCCATAATAATTTGTGAATGCCATCTTGATTTACTGTTAGATTTTAGTCTCTTTTCATCTTCCAATATATATATTTTGCATTTACTGGCATTCTAACAAAGTTTACTATGTTTGCAGCTTTAGCAACCATTTTTCTAAAATGATGGTCAAACTCTTTAACCACTAGCTGTAAAGTATGACATAAACAGTGACATAATGTTGGAAAGTATTCTTGTAGGACACTGACATCGGGTCACACCGTATTGCCAGCAAAGCGACTGGGATGTGTGCCCTAGGTGGTTGAATGGGACAGCCCTGTCATAATGAATACCGGGGTTGTCAGGCTTGAATGTAAGACACCTGACTGAAAACGATAGAAGTACACCGTGTTGGGAATAATGGCACGTTCCTTGCACGTTAAAGAACCTTTCACCGGGTCTCGGTACGAGAAGGACCCGTAAGATCCATCATGCTTGCAAGTTGCTAAATTTCCCGTCTCAACTATCACTCTTTTTTTCCAGTGTCCTCCCCGATTAGCATTGTGTCCCCTTTTTTTCCACTTCATCATCATTTCATGTTCATTTTATCACTCCTTTCATGTTCATCTTCCAGATAAAGCCAAAATAGCACTGCTTGGGTTAAAACTATAGCTTAGTGAAACTAACTAGTTTTCGAATTTCATACATGACCAAAGATTCTTCCTACGATTTGCGATTTGTTTTTGCAGTATATAACCATTTTAACTTTTATGAGTTAAACTCATTGATTCGAGTTGACAGTTAAAAAAAGGTAGTTCATTTGGACCACGAGTCAATTTTAACCGTGGTATTATCAACTGATCTAAATCTGCTAAGGAGAGGCACGAACGTAAATAAATACTAGCTTTAAATTTAAATATTTAACGAAGTTTTTTAATTAAGATAATTTCATTCCGGTTATTCGATAAATATAATAAACGCTCCAAATCAATTAAATCGACCTAGGCCAACGGACCGGATGGCGATAAGGCTAACAGCAGACCATAGCATGTCCATAGAGTCTGAATATGGTGACCCTTGTCCGGTTGCCAGGTTTTTAACCGGACAGCTGACTATAGTTGGCGAACTGGTACTTCATGCACGCAAAACACACCGTTCTAGATCTGAAACCATTCAGTAATAAGACGCACAGATTTTTGTTTCCGCCCGCTCTTATATAAACCTACAAAGTGACTGAGAAATGTGCCAAAGGTGGTTGAATGGGGACAGTCCTGTCAAAATGAATGCCGGGGTTGTTAGGCTATATTCCTCAAAACCACAAACCATAGCAGTTGGTACACCGAGTTGGAAAAATGTCACGTTCCTCGCACGTCAGAAAACCATACTTTCGGTCTCGATAAAAACTGGACCCGTAGGATCTCCATGCTAAAGGCTGAATCGTCTGTCTCTACCCGTCACTCCTTCTTTCCAATGACAGTCAAAACTTTCTTCCCCGGAAGGCTTTGTGGCCTTTTTTCTCCTCTGGATCAATAACTATTGAGTGAGTGAGTGAGTTGGTGTTTTACGCCCGTGCAACGCTACATAGGTTATTTACAGACGATGAACATGAAAAGGATGATAGAATGAACATGAAA
This sequence comes from Arcuatula senhousia, assembly GCA_963971305.1. Taxonomy (NCBI): domain Eukaryota; kingdom Metazoa; phylum Mollusca; class Bivalvia; order Mytilida; family Mytilidae; genus Arcuatula; species Arcuatula senhousia. The sequence goes on from CAXARO010001225.1 coordinate 79,971, forward strand.
TGATGATGATAAATGAAAAATGGGGATGGGGTGGGTCACAAAAGAACGATAAATTTTGAAGAACCACAGTAAAAGGGGAGAGGTGGGTAGGGGAGGAAAATTTAGCCCATGTGGTGCACTACTTGGCGGTCCACAAAGGGGTCTTTTACGTGCACAAAGCGTGGCACTCTCCACACACGTTGGCCCACTATGGTCAGCGGTCGGGGTTTCCGTATTATAGACCTGACAACCCCTGCGGACGAGGGCTACCCTATTCAGCCACCTAGGGTACACACTTTGTTGCTCTGTGGGTTAAGCACTGACCCGACGTCAGAATCCCAAGACCCTTAATCGCCTCTTACGACAAGCTAGGCTCTGCTGTGGGCTTATCCGCCATCCGGGCCCCGCACGGGATGGATCAATAACTAAGCATCTAGTTTATCATTTACAAACTTAAAGCAATATTCTTTAAAAGGGGTAGTAAAATGCTGTTTTTGTCGGCTTGGTAATGGTCATACATTCGAGTCACAAGACACCAAACATTTCATTTGAATAAATAAGGTGTTCTCAGATGATATGATTTCAAAATAGAACATACCAATAAACACAATATCTCTATCTGTTAAAAATATCACAATGTTGACCTTAAAGTGTGTTACTAAAGTAAGGTATCCGATTCTTCGTGTCGTTATGTCAAATACTGAACCTGAAAGATGGTGCTGTAAGGTAAATCCCACTAGGGATTCTGATTTCCCAACAGCCTTTTAAAATACAAACCTGGTCCTTTAAAAAAGATTCAACAATATCAAAAAATTCCTGATTCATTTTTGTTTTATTTTGATTTTTGTTTGTTAGAAAGTCTATTCATTTGGACGTTGACAATTTGCTGTAAAACATATTCTCACCTAGGGTTTCGCTTTTGTCAACTCTCCTAGTAGACTTAAAATCTTTAAATAAATCCCGGGAGGCGAATAGGCCCACAAAAGCGCTAAGTTTGTCCGTGAAAGTCAACTAGAGCGCCAAGAAACATGACATCGGGTTATATGTAAGCCCACAAAGCGACTGGGACGTCTGCTCCAGTTGGTTGAATGGGGAAGTACTATCATAATGTATGCTGGAATGTCCAGTTATAATGCGGAAAACCTGAACGCAAACCATAGTAGTGCACTGTTCCTCGCACGTTAAAGAAACCTACTGTAGGTCTCGGTCAGAGTAGGTCCCATAGGATCCATAAAACTCGCCCTGTGTTTACCTTTCCGCCACGTCATTACCATTTCATGCCCTTTTAGGAGGTTCATATCTCGGATATAGCTGAAATTGCACTGTTTGGGAGTAAAGCAATAACTAACTTATAATATCGTTTTCTGGTCGGCCATCCTGGATATCGTTGGCCATATTGCTTCCGGTACCTTGACCCAAAGTTAACGGTTAATAGCTTTGTATGAAACTTTACAAGACCCCTTTGGGTATTTTACTTTATCATAGGGTGTGAAGTGAAACGGACACGTCCGTACAAGGGCTGGACTCGGTCGCATATCATGTAGATGTATTTCTTATTGACACAAATGAGAAGTGTTCTTTGTAGTTCAAACGCATCAATGGATATAGAGCGCATTCATTTTTGGGGAGATTAGATTTTGAAAAGGAAAGTCATTTTACGGCAAGTTTTCAAATAAAAAGGACGTTTTTCTTTGATCTTATGCAAGGTATGTCCAATAATTGTACATTTATGTCTTTTAAGTAACAGGACTTCGTTTTGGTACATCTTTTTGGTACTGGTGAAGAGTTCAAAATAAACGTCTGATGAAGTTTATTTTGACTCTTCACAAGTGCCAAAAAGATGAGGTTTATTTTGAACTCTTCACCAGTACCAGAAAGATGTACCAAAACGAAGTCCTGTCGATGAAACCTCCGGAGGTAAAATAGTGTTTGGTGGTGGTGCCTGGAATTTGGAACATTTAATCGATCTTTGGCAACGTGACGGGTGTGCTATAACAAGCAGGAACTGCTTACTCTTCCTGAGCACCTGACTTCACTCTCGTTTCGACTTAAGTTCGCGTTGCTGAATGAGGTTTTGTTATGTGTGTGTGTGTGTTTTATGTTGTTATGTGGTTTGTTTTGTTGAGATGATTTTTTTGTCTGCCGGTTTTGTCTTTGTCTTTAAGATTTTATGATACTGATTACCCCTTTGCTTCTTTGTCCTTCGTCTATATTTAAAGCCAAGATGATGATCTTGTTGTCATATTCAATCCGATAGAGAATTTTGTAAAACTTTTTGATTCTGAAGAGCCTTATATCTTTCGATTTTTTCTTTCTGTTAAGATGCAGAATTATAAAGAAGCAGAGGTACCAATTGGGTATCCGAATGTAAAAAAAGTCCGAAAGGGCAGAGACAAAACCAGCAAACACCAACAAGAACGGGACAAAAACAGACATGTAAAACATTCAAAACACAAAATAACTGAATATCAATCAAAAACGCGAACTCCAGTCGAAACAAAATCACTTATAAGTGATTTTAAGTGATTTTGGCTTATGATCTATTTTTAGAAACTGGTCTTTTTCCGTACCTTTTCGAAATAAGGATCTTTTGATGCTAACCTGTAAGATATCATTCCTTGAAAACATCATTTCAATTGGTTTAGTGGTTTCAAAGAAACTTTTTCAAACAATGCTCAGCAACGAACACAAAGGGGGTGACATAATGTCACATGAAAACATGTAATGAGACACCGCAGTTGAAATCTTTTTTCATCTTGTGGATCTTATTGGAATCACTTTTAAAAATGATTCTTTTTGTACTAAATAGTACTGAGTGAAAAGATACCATGCACAAGGACCCCTTCTTCCAGCAAAGGGAATTTTCGCGAACTAACTCTTTTTCATAGTAATGTAAAGGGGTTGCTTTTGATCACTGTTTGTTTTTCGTTTTTCGATATGTTTATCCTCACGATCGGGTGTTTAAATATGTAAAATTGGTGTGTAACATTCCTTACCTCTCGTGTGACATATATTTTTGATTGTAATAAACAGTTTGATAGGCTTTCTTGTTCAAAGATGCATCTTTTATATTTTTGTCTGTTATTGTTATTCCGCCAAATCTATTTTTATAATACTGTTTTTGATTGGTTGATACAACTTATTTTTCACAACGGTGAAACGGATCAGAACTGTGACACGGATTCGAATTTAAAAGTATTTTTTTACCGGAAGACTTTTAATTAGTCTATTCACATTAGTATTCTTCCTTGGTAAATTTGTTTTCAACATGTTCAAGGTGACTTAACTATATTTTTGGATATGCTGTCTATTTTTTATAAATGGGCAATAACATCTGGTACAATATTTTTGCAAATAAAGTAGATGAAGTCACCATATTAATTTTAGATAAAACAGTTAACTTACAATTTTATCCTTCCTAGTTAAATTGTCAAGCGTTTTATGCAAGTAAGTTATCTTGCGGCCTGACCAAAGGGTATTCTAGCCCTGTTTACCATGACTAAATTCTATTTTCATTTCGATTAAATAAGCTTTGCAATTTTCAAATCATGTAGAAGTTTTTCTAAGTTACTTTTTGTTTCATTTCAGTTCGTTAAAATGTAGAAGTTTTTCTAAGTTACTTTTTGTTTCATTTCAAAAATGTAAAATGTAGAACTTTTTTATATCAAATGGGCCCCTTCTACCACAGCGTGTTCTTCCGGATATTCCGTGCCAGTATCGTTCAAACTTTCTGATATTTATTTTTGGACATTGTTTTTGTTAACTTTACTTGTTGTTAAATTTTATAACCGTTTTCGGTGATTTTTATGTTGAATATTTGAATTGTTTACATCATGTTTGTAACCTCTAATAACCTAAATAAATATCTAAAACTTACTATTCTCACGTCTGTTTGCCAGTGCGTAGATTAACGCAGATCCCAGCGGAACGAACCGGTCTCAATTGCACATTGCATCAAATTCAAAGAGAATAACATGAACTTACACAATACTGGTTGTAGATTCCAGAGGTTTTGAGGGAAAACTGAGACCTTTCGAGTTTCAGCGGGGCTTGTCTGCGTATTGGAGATAAGCCCTCCTGTTACATTTTTTGTGGCCATTGTGGGGATCTGTGTGAAACAAGTTGTTCACTGGCAAAACAGTTTAAATTTCTCTAAATAAAGTTGAATTTAAATAAGTCAAATAAAATATCAAAATAAATAGGGGAATGGCTGATAGGTATGGAACAAGTTATGAATTTTCACCCGGTGATGAAGATGCAGAACGCGAAAGAGATGATTATGAAATAGAAAGGGATGAATATGAAGAGCAAGTTAATCAATTTGAAAAGACATTATTTAGAAACGTAACGCCAGCGAAAGTAGTAAGCTTCTCGTCCGGTCGAGAAAACACAGAAAACGTTACAACTGTTCCCGAAACGCCCGAATATCAACAGGGAATTAAAAATGCTGATCTGAAAACACCAGAATGTTTCAGAGAAAGGGTCCAAATGGCTCTGTCTGATCAATACGAAGACAAAAGTTATCTCGATTTGCCAACGGCGACCCGAGCAGAAAACGCGCCCATAGATCAAACCAATCGTGATTACGTTTATCATAGTACACCAAAACCACAATATACAAATGCTAATGATCAAAGCACAATGCACACAAGTTTTCCGAAGACGCGAAGCAATAGATTGGCAGATGCTTACAGGACTTCACGTTCTGATAATAGAAGTCATATGCCAGATCTAAGATCCTATACTTGTAATCGAAAAGAGAAGGAGCCCGATAAGTTTGATGGCAAATCCGTCAATTGGCGTGATTACATAGTTCATTTTGAACAAGCTGCAAAATGGAATTGATGGAATAATTACGAAAAAGCTCAACAATTATCTATGAGTTTACGCGGTACTGCGCAGAAACTTTTAGGAGATCTACCTCGCTCCGTCGTGAACAATTATTTTGCTTTAAGGGATACATTAGCACAACGGTTTAATCCGCGCGAAAGAGTAACTGCTTATCAGTGCGAGTTAAGATCAAGAAAAAGAAAACCAGGAGAAAGTCTATATGATAATGGATATGCTTTACGGCGTCTTATGAATTTAGCTTATCCGGATGATGGCTCCAGCAAAGTTTTAGAAGAAACGTTAGTCAATCAATTTATATTAGGACTATGTAACGATGACATGGAAAAACACGTTCAATTCGCGCATCCACAGACCTTTGAAACCGCTATTGCTCATGCAGTAGAATTCGAAGCATTTATAAATGCTCAACAAGCTTTACCTAGAAAGCCAAAATTGAATGACGAAGTTCCATATTCTATCAATGCCATAAGTCACAATGTAAATAGGGCTGAAAAAGTTATAAAAGAAAATACAAATATTAAGACAGAAACTCATGAAAAAGGCAATGACATGAAAGAAATGATTAAATCTTTTGAAAATTGTCTAGAGACATTAACTGAAAAAGTTACTCAAATGTCAAACCCTTCAAAATATAGGTCAAATTCATACAGAAACTCAAGAATTGAATGCTCGAATTGTGGTAAAAATGGCCACATAGCTAGGTTTTGCAAGGCTGGTCAAAGACAACTTCAGCCAGGGTCAAGTAAAACAGGAAATAAGGAAGACTTAAAATAGAAAGGACTGAGTCTGAGGCCGAAGAGTCAATCCAAGAGGATAATTTATTAATATGGCCAGAAGTTAGATTAAATTCAATTGATAAAAATTGTCTTTTTGCTAAAGTCAAAATTCAAAATAACCCTTTCAAATTTTTAGTAGATTGTGGAGCTGAAAGAAGTATAATATCTAGGATCTTGTTAGATAAATTGGGGTTGTCTACGGAACATCTTAAAAGGGTTCAAACGACTCTGAAGACTGTAGATGGAAACCAAATAAACGTCTACGGACAAATTAAGCTTAAAATAACTATATCAAATAGGGTTTATATACAAGAATTCATAGTAGCTGATATGTATGAAACAATAGGCATTTTATGGATGGACTTCGGAAAAAAATATGATGTAGCTGTATTTATGGCACGTTCATACATGATTGTATTGGGTAAAAGAGTAAAACTCTATGAAGAGCCCTTTTCAGCTTGTGCTCATATAAAAGTAGATGAACATGTAGTTATTCCCCCAGAGTCAGAATTGACCATAAAAGGCAATGTTTTTGGCCCAAAAATATCCACATCAACAGTTTTAGAACCTAGAAAAGATTTAGCTAAACAAGGACTTATGGTAGCAAGGACTCTTTGTCATGAAAATGATAGACAGATTTTTGTAAATGCTGTAAATTTAACTAAACATCCTATACACTTAAATAGGAATACATCAGTAGGAAAATTAGATGAGGTTATAAATATTCAATCTGTTAGTAATACAGAGAATGAAATCACTGAAGTTGGTGAAAGTGTAGTTTTGCCTGATTATTTAAAAAGTTTAGTTGAAAATGCATCATCTGAATTAAGTGAGCATGAAAAAGCGAAGTTGTCAAAATGTATTTTTGAATATCAGGATATTTTTTCTGGTCCTGACGGAAAGTTTGGGCGCACTGGCATCGTAAAACACTCAATAGACACCGGAGAGGCTAAACCTATACGTGTTCCTCCGCGCAGAGTTCCGATAACTCAAAAAGAAGTAATTGAGAGGGAAATTCAGAAAATGCTCGAAAACGATGCAATTGAACCTAGCTCTAGTAGCTGGTCAAGCCCGATTCTGCTCGTGACCAAGAAAGATAACTCTTTTCGTTTTTGTATCGACTACCGTGCCCTTAATTCCGTTACAAAAAAAGACGCCTATCCCTTGCCCCGTATAGATTCTTCCCTTGACGCGTTAGGTGGCAACAAGTGGTTTTGTACCCTTGATTTAACCTCGGGTTATTGGCAGTGCGAAATGTCCCCCGAAAGCAAAGAGAAAACAGCTTTTACTTCACATAAAGGGTTGTATCAATTTAAAGTTCTTCCTTTTGGATTATGTAATGCCCCTGCTACATTTGAAAGGCTCATTGAATTAGTTTTGCAAGGTTACCAGTGGGAGCGCTGTTTATGTTACTTAGATGATGTTATTATTTTTGGTGAAACTTTTGATAAAACCTTGGATAACTTAAGGTTGATTTTTGATAGATTTAGGTTTTATAATTTAAAATTAAAGCCAAGTAAATGTACTATGTTTCAATCTCAAGTTTTGTTTTTAGGGCATGCAGTTTCTAAGGATGGAATCAGTTGTGATCCTTCCAAAGTAGAGACCGTTAAAGATTGGCCTTTGTCCGGTTTCAGTAACCGAAATTAAAAGTTTTTTGGGGCTGGCTGGATATTATAGAAAATTTATACCAAATTTTTCAGAATTTGTTTCACCACTTACGGAGTTAACTAAAAAATCTAGAAAATTTAATTGGACACCTGAGTGTCAAATTGACTTTGAAAAATTAAAAGAGTTACTAATATCAGCACCTATTTTGGCTTACCCAAGTGAAAATGGTCAGTACATACTAGATACAAATGCATCTGGAAATGCAATTGGTGCGGTTTTGTCTCAAATTCAAGGAAATGAAGAAAAAGTCATTGCTTATAGCAGCAAAACTTTGAATCAGTCTCAGCGCAAATATTGTACTACTTATAAAGAGTTATTAGCAGTAGTTACATTCGTAAAACAGTTAAGACATTATCTTTTAGGCCCAAAATTCAAAGTCCGTACTGACCATGCATCTTTGATTTGGTTAAAGAAATTTAAAAACCCTGAAGGAATGATTGCAAGGTGGATAAGTGTTTTGGATACATACGATATGTTTTTAGAACATCGTAAAGGAAATTTACATACTAATGCTGATAGTTTATCCAGAAAACCCCATAGAAAGTGTATCAGACTTGACTGCCCTGATTGTACAAATATCTGTTTGAATGAAGCTACAACAACTTCTAACTTGGCTGCTCCTATACAGGTTAATCAATCTGATCAAGGACAATCATCACAGACTGTACATGATTTGCAGATTCAAGTTGGTTTTTCTAATTGGTTGATGATTTGGTCGGATGAACAAATTTCTGAGTGGCAAAAGGCTGATGTTGATATCAAAAAGGTTTTGGAATTGAAAACACTATTTCTTGTTAACCCCCCCAAAGAATATGTTCAAGGGTGTTCTTATTCTGTAAGGTCTCTATGGAATGTTTGGGATCGGCTTGTTATAAAGGATAATGTTTTGTTTTACAAATACGAGTTTTCAAATTTTGAGGAAAAATTGTTGTTGGTAGCGCCCCATGAAATTAGGTCAATTATATTAAGTCAACTTCATAACTCAAGGTTAGCATGTCATTTAGGTAGAGATAAAACGATTCATTCAGTTAAGCAAATATTTTTTTGGCCTGGTATGACTTCGGATATTGAGGGGTGGTGTAAATCATGTAACGACTGTGCACAAGCTAAACCCGGTCCTGGTATCACCTCCTTCACTCGGCTAACTGAGAACTCGGTCAGTTGGTTTTATTTAACATGGAGGCTATATGGGAAATGGGTCTGTTGAAGAGTCGGCTAAAGTCTGTTGGTCAAATACTATCGAGAAAAACATAGCAAGGTCAATTTATTTTACTAAATATTTCTTTTTTACGTACTTTAATAATAAAAAAATTATGTTGGGCAAAACAATATTGAATACTGAACGTATTCATATATTGTTTTTCTCTGTAGCTTACATTGGTAAGCTACAAAATGGAAAGGCGTGTTACTCATCGAGATATTTCTATCAATTTTGTCATTCAAAAATGTAAACATAACAGCGTTTTGCTAAAATTAAGTCGAAAGCATTACGAAAAACGCAACTTAAATTGTACATCATGTATGTTTGACATATAACTGTACGTATAAGAAAGAAAAACCGACAGACATGCGTTTTTGTGGCATTAATTGTGTTTTTGACTTAAATTGGGTCTGTTGGTGAGTCGGCTATAATGAACTCAGTCTGTTGGTCAGTCTGTTGAGAGTAAATTATTCAACTGATATCATACTATATTTGTGACATAACACACATTTTTTACAAATAGAAATATCTTACAAAGTGACATAAAGCGTATATATTCGTAGTGATGATTGTTTAGTCATAGAGTAGACGTAAAATTAATATAAATCGCGTTATAACAAGCACATCAGTCTGTTTGATCAAGCTTACCATTAATTTTTCAGTATGAAAAGAAAAAGAATGAATTTTTCAAACATAAAGCATGGAAAGAAAAAAAAATAAAGAATTAAAAATTCAAAGATGAAGACGTTTAACAAGAGACGCTTATCCCTAAATTACTAATAAAAAATTGTAACACTAGTCTTAGAAAGAGAGTGAAGAAGATTACAACTAATTATAAACTATGCCAACTGATTTTGTATTGCAAACATGGCCAAAAACCATTATAACCTCCAAAGTATAATGTATTATATATATATATGGCAATCGTTTTAAAGCATACATGATACGTGCATTAAAAAAATCGAGAATTTAAACAGTCTGTTACTACCTGGGTGGGTTGGGGGATGGGATGATCGTTCGGTCTGTTTATTTGCATATGATAATCGGTGATTGAATCCATAAATCAGATCGGTTCTGATTTATGCATTTTGAAGCCCTTATAAATGTGTACAAGTAAAAAGTACTAATTTAGAATCAACAATTTTAAAGCCATATTATTATCTCCGCGCTAACGAAAGCGCGGGGAAAATGTTTTGCCGTTCGATGTACGTACGTATGGCGTTAATGTCCAGGATAATCTCTGTAACCACTGGGAGTAGAAAGATGAAACTTGGGTTATTAATTGCATTGTGGGTGGGGTCTGTGCCGAAGGTTTTGGAATTTTGATAATTCCCCTAGGGGCTGGGCTGCATAGGTAGCCTAAGTGCACATTATTCCTTTGTCACGCAACTCCTCCTAAGTTATTTGGATTATGGAACTGAAACTTGGCTCAGTAGTTGCACTATGGAAGTAGATTCTGCGAAAGTTTTGGAATTTTGATAATGCCCCTAGGGGCTGGGCTGCATAGATTGCCTAAGGGCACATTATTCCTTCGTCATGCATAATTCATTACATGACTATCACTCCCACTACCAGCGTGACCAGGGAAAAGTCTCATATTAATACATACACATTTGATAGTACTAGTAATGCTTATTATAGTCATAGTTTGTTTCTTTTAATTATTTGCCCTTATATTATCAAACACCAGAGTAGCGCGGGGATATGCAGCGTGGCTGCTTCGACTAGTTAAATACTTATAATTATACCCTCGCTTTTAAGAAGAGGGGTATACTGTTTAACCCTTATCCATATGTCCGTCCGTTCGTTCGTACGTGACATAATTTCCGTCGCAGTTATTCAAGCAACTACCTAAGGTAAAGGTCTGGTATGCTTTGTCTTAAAGTGTCATATGGTGTATTTCGATTTTACGCCCCTAGGTCATCTACCTCTTGTTAACCGAAAACTAAGGTTTTTAGATGTATTGTACATACATGCAAAATTTTCCTCACAGTTTTCTCGACACTTCATGTTGGGGTATAATACCTTGTATACAGCCTTATCCTATAGTACCATATAGTGTGTACTGATTTCGTGCTTTAAGGTTTCTTTTTCTTGTACATACACGCAAAATTAGAGATAATTTCACTCTTGATTTAATACAATATAAAATGTTAATCCTAAAAGTTTTTAAAAATTCAAAATATACCTCGCTTGCAATCATTCTGTCTCGGCTAATTAACTCTCAACAGACTTTAATTTAATTTGCCGACTCACCAACAGACTTTAGCCGGCACTTTTTTAAGAAAAACTCATTTTTTATAACATTTTAACATTAAATCACATTTTGTTGTTTGAATATTTTATTTTTAAACTGAAGATTACTTTCCGAATCGCTAATTATATTTCAAAAGTATAAAAATTTTGTTTATTTGTAAAACAAATCATTCATAGTTGCCAAATTTGAGCATACCGCTGTCTCGCCTTTTCGTTTTATCGAACATTGGTATAACTAATTGACTCTGTTGCAAGTTGAAAATGTGCTCAAATGAATATCATTTTGGTTGAAATATTTTGTATTTTGACAATTAATTGTCATTTTGCCAAAATAACATCTTTTTCACAAAATTTCATGACCATCCATTGGATTTTACTCTCAACAGACCTATAGCTGACTCTTCAACAGACCCATTTCCCATATAGCCTCCATGTTAAATAAAACCAACTGACCGAGTTCTCAGTTAGCCGAGTGAAGGAGGTGTGGTATGGGTCACTAATATCTCCAACAATCAACTGTCGGCTGTCCGTTTGATCGAATCGCAGTAGATATTTTAGGTCCGTGCCCAGTTACTGAAAATGGCAATGAATACTTGATAGTTATAACCGATTATTTTTCAAAGTGGACAGAGGCGTTTGCTGTTCCAAATCATACCGCTCTAACGGTCGCGGATAAGTTAGTAACTGAAGTATTTTGTCGCTTTGGCATTCCGAGTCAATTACATTCTGATCAGGGACGAGAATTTGAATCTGATCTTTTCGGACAGATATGTGCTTTGCTTGGCGTTGAAAAAAAACAGAACGTGTCCGTATAGGCCTCAGTCTAACGGATTAGTCGAACGAATGAATAGGACTTTAATACAGATGTTATCAATTTTTGTAAATGATAATAGAGATAATTGGGACGATCATTTACCTTACATACTGATGGCTTATAGGACAACTATTCAAGATAGTACTGTTTTTTCTCCTTTTAAAATCCTATTTGGAAGAGACATGTCTTGTCCGATAGATTTTATTTCCGGCGTGTTCGATAAAAATATAAACCCGCTTTGTGCTGTTCATTATGTTGAATGGGTAAAATATACCTTGTCAATGACATATGAACATGTGTACAAAAACCTTGGTAAAGCTGCGTCCCGTCAGAAAAAGAATTATGACCGAGGGCTTAAAGTTCGTAACTTTCAAGAAGGAAGCTTCGTCTGGCGATGGTATCCTCCTAAAGCCAACCTCAAGTTAGCTAAAGGGTGGACTGGACCCTATTTAGTTGATACAAAAATAAGTGAAGTTCTTTATATAATTAAATTAAAGCCAAACAGCCGAACATTGATAGTTCACGTTGACCATTTAAAACCTTATTCAGGGCAAAATATTCCATCAGATTGGGAAACTGATAATCTCAACGAAGTCGAGAATGAACAAGATTTGAATGAAACCGATGCGAACCGAACAGTCGAAAGACTGGGAGATGTTAATGATATTAGCGAGGATGAAATAGAGAATACAGATAATTTAGATCTTTGTACGGAAGATGTACCCCCGGTATCTGATTTTGTAACCCCTCCCAGAAGAACTCGCTGTGGTCGTTTGGTCCGAAAACCAAATAAATATTCTCCTTCATTATGATTTAGTTTAAACATTCAAGATTTGGTTATTTTCAAAAAACAATTCTATGATTTAGCTAAAATAGGGTTAGAGTACACTATGAACTTGTAAATATTGTATATAAATTACATTTTTGTTATCAGCAGATAATTATAATAAGTTACCCCATCCTATTTTATGCAATGACAATTTAAACATCAAAATTTGAAAGTATGTCTCAAATATTTTGAAAATACATGTACCTTTTCATACATAAAATATAGTACAATTAAAATAAGTTAAGTTAACAAAGATTAACAAATAAGATACAATAATAATAGAAGATCAATGCTCTTGGGTTAAGTAATGCTTAAAGGAAATACTAATCATTTGCCATAATAGTAAAAGGAATTAATCATTCCTGTTCAAAGGGAGATAATAAGCACAAGTTGAAATTAGTTACATTGACAAATAGGAAAATTGTGGAGGAAGTTAGATATCTAAAAGTAAGAATTTTATAGGTTCGCCGAAATAAAATAGTAGGTTACCTAGTCTAGCTTTCTGAATGTTGCTACCTAACGTTTCCGAAAAATAAGTAGGTCAAAGTTAAGAATAGTAATTTTCAGGTGGAATTGTTAATGTGATTAAATTTTAATTTATTTTGGCTGAATATTTAAGCTTGGGAAAAATAAAGTACCGGCTTTATGAAGTAGCTAAAGTAATTGTAAGGTGCTTGCTTAAAAGGGACAGGTGTTAATAGTTTTTTCCCTTTATATAGGTAATTGGAAAAAAATGGCTGAATTAGATATTTGTGTTGCGGAAAATGAGCTTACTTCTCTAGATCAATCTAAGACAAATTTTGCCTACTGAAGGCACAAGATGTAATGTGGAAGGATGTGATGACCGTTATTTCAAGACATATAACTCTTACATTAAACATTGGAAAAAAATTCATCGTTCAACTGTAAAGATTTTGCAATGTCCAAAATGCAATGCTCAAATCATTGAGAACAATCAATTTATACGACATTTGAGTAAATCTCATAAGATGTCTAAAGCCGAGGATTGTACTAAACTTAAAAATGTTACAACAAGAGAACCTACGAATAAATACTTTGTTGATCCAAAAGGTGTCCTACCTTATATCAAAAACAAGTAAAAATAAATGTATAATAAAAATTATGTACATTGTATTAACTTAACAAAATGATAACTATTTACATATACATGTATGTACACAAATATCATGTACATTTTACTTCATATATATTACAGAATGTCAGATTATTTGTCAGTAGCACCATGGGTGAAGCCCTCTTATGATTATGAGGATAGAGAGATCTGGAAATCAGATGCCGTCTGTGCTGTACAGGGCTGTACAAGCCCTGGACCCTACTCTAAGTATGAGATCTACTTCAGGCACTGGAAGATGTACCACCATGCGCATCATCTAAGGCTCCAGTGTCCTGTTAAGTACTGCCGTAGCACATTCGATGCCAAGTTCCCAGCAGGGAGACATCTTTGGGCCCACCATGACTTCACGAAAATTCCGGCAGCAGAAGTCGTTTTTGAATCAGTTTCGATAAAAAATAAGAACTAATTATGAGGATAGAGAGATCTGGAAATCAGATGCCGTCTGTGCTGTACAGGGCTGTACAAGCCCTGGACCCTACTCTAAGTATGAGATCTACTTCAGGCACTGGAAGATGTACCACCATGCGCATCATCTAAGGCTCCAGTGTCCTGTTAAGTACTGCCGTAGCACATTCGATGCCAAGTTCCCAGCAAGGAGACATCTTTGGGCCTACCATGACTTCACGTTTTTGAATCAGTTTCGATAAAAAATAAGAACTATATTCCAATCAATAGGTCTAGGCCATTTAAGTTTATTAAAGTGAATGAGGAGGCTAGGGACAAAGCCAAGGAAGAGAGGAAACGTTATTGCCTGGAACACCCGGTTCCAATCCATCTCCCGGATCCCGATGAGAAGTTCCCTATCCATCGCGGAGTGTTCGTCCAGTTTGATGCAAAATTTGAGAAGGCGTGGATCGAGAAAAAATGGAAACACTTTGTTTAAAATTTCAGCTTCTCTTTGGACTTTTTTTTAACTTTTGGATTTTCAACTCTTTTGGAACTTTGGACCTTCAACTCTTTCGGACTCTTTTGGACTGCCATGCTGTAAAAGAAATTAGGAAACTCAAAAACTTTGAGGGGGTGGACTTATTATTCATATTGTTTGCTGTAATATTGTATTATTGTGTATTATTATTATAATTATTTTTTCTATGATGAATTAATATTTAATAAATAATTTGTTGTATTTATTTAAGAACAAATTACACAACGCATTTAAGGCACAATGTGACTGTATTCGGCCATAAAACTCTTTCCGTCAACCAGATGCGAAATATCACCCCGCAAGATCAATTGAATAATATATGTGAAAGTTATAGATATTTGTGTCATATTGATATGGGCCGAAATATCTTAGGGACGAAAGGGGCTAAATCCTGGGACGAAAAGTTCGACGCAAAAGTTCTGGGGCAAGCCGGGCTCACAGCTTCAAAATTTTTATCTGAAAACGATTGCCATAGTACATCCTAACGGAATATTGCCGTGCCAACCGTGTCTTTGGTATACAAATAAAATAATTAGCATAAACTGTCACAGGTAGGCTCGGACTCGCTAATTTGAACAACAAATCCTTTTTTTTTTCAAAAATGTATATGCAACAGATCAAGGCACGGCAATTTTCTGCTAGAGTGAGTAAGTGAGTGAGTTGGTGTTTTACGCCCGTGCAACGCTATATAGGTTATTTACAGGCGATGAACATGAAAAGGATGATAAAATGAACACGAGATGATTATGATAAATGAAATATGGGGATGGGGTGGGACACAAAGGACCGGTAAATTTTGAAGAACCACAGGAAAAAGGGGAGAGGTGGGAAGGGGCGGAAAATTTAGCCTATGTGGTGCACTACTTGGCGGTCCACAAAGGGGTCTTTTACGTGCATGAAGCGTGGCACTCTCCAAACACGTTGGCCCACTATGGTCGGCGGTCAGGGTTTCCGTATTATAGACCTGACAACCCCCGCGGACGAGGGCCACCCTATTCAGCCACCTAGGGTACACACTTGGTCGCTCTGTGGGCTGAGCACTGACCCGACATCAGAATCCCAAGACCCTTAGTCGCCTCTTACGACAAGCTAGGCTCTGCTGCGGGCCTATTCGCCACCCGGGCCCCGCACGGGACTTTTCTGCTAGAATATAATATGGCAATTGATTTTAGATAAAAATTTTGAAGCTGCGACCCCGGCTTGCCCCAGAACTTATGAGTCAAAACTTTCGTCCCATGATTTCACCCCTTTCGTCCCTAACATATTTCGGCCCATAACAATATAACACGAATACCTATTACATTCACATTAAATACTTGTTTGATTTTGATGGGTTGTATTTCACATCTGGTTGACGGAATGAGCTTTTTGGTCGAAAACAGTCGTATGCTGCCTTAAATGCGCTGTGTATTTTTTTTGTATAATTTGTTCTGAGGGGGAAGGAATGTAAAGGGGTTGCTTTTGATCACTGTTTGTTTTTCGTTTTTCGATATGTTTATCTTCACGATCGGGTGTTTAAATATGTAAAATGGGTGTGTAACATTCCTTACCTCTCGTGTGACATATATTTTTGATTGTAATAAACAGTTTGATAGGTTTTCTTGTTCAAAGATGCATCTTTTATATTTTTGTCTGTTATTGTTATTCCGCCAAATCTATTTTTATAATACTGTTTTTGATTCAACTTATTTTTCACAACGGTGAAACGGATCAGAACTGTGACACGGATTCGAATTTAAAAGTATTTTTTACCGGAAGACTTTTAATTAGTCTATTCACATCAGTATTCTCCCTTGGTAAATTTGTTTTTAAGGTGACTTTACTATATTTTTGGATATGCTGTCTATTTTTTATAAATGGGCAATTACATCTGGTACAATATTTTTGCAAATAAAGTAGATGAAGTCACCATATTAATTTTAGATAAAACAGTTAACTTACAATTTTATCCTTCCTAGTTAAATTGTCAAGCGTTTTATGCAAGTAAGTTATCTTGCGGCCTGACCAAAGGGTATTCTAGCCCTGTTTACCATGACTAAATTCTATTTTCATTTCGATTAAATAAGCTTTGCAATTTTCAAATCATGTAGAAGTTTTTCTAAGTTACTTTTTGTTTCATTTCAGTTCGTTAAAATGTAGAAGTTTTTCTAAGTTACTTTTTGTTTCATTTCAAAAATGTAAAATGTAGAACTTTTTTTTATATCAAATCGGCCCCTTCTACCACAGCGTGTTCTTCCGGATATTCCGTGCCAGTGTCGTTCAAACTTTCTGATATTTATTTTTGGACATTGTTTTTGTTAACTTTACTTGTTGTTAAATTTTATAACCGTTTTCGGTGATTTTTATGTTGAATATTTGAATTGTTTACATCATGTTTGTAACCGCTAATAACCACTAAATAAATATCTAAAACTTACTGTTCTCTCGTCTGTTTGCCAGTGCGTAGATTAACGCAGATCCCAGCGGAACGAACCGGTCTCAATTGCACATTGCATCAAATTCAAAGAGAATAACATGAACTTACACAATACTGGTTGTAGATTCCAGAGGTTTTGAGGGAAAACTGAGACCTTTCGAGTTTCAGCGGGGCTTGTCTGCGTATTGGAGATAAGCCCTCCTGTTACAGTAATATCATTGTTGTTTACCAAAAATAGCGAAAATAAATAGCCGCAAAATTGCTCTCTGACAATTCAACGAGACATATTGTAATAGCGAAAATAAATTGGTTTATAGAAAGTCAGTTTAGGGCGATTAACATGATAAAGGTGATAAAATGAACATGAAAAGATGATTAGATTATAGAGTGGATGGAAATCAAAGGACCAGTAAACTTGGAAGACCACATAAAATGGGAAGAGGTGGTTAAGGGTGGAAAATTAAGCCCATGTGTTGTATTATTTGGCAGTCAACAAATGTTTGTTTTACATGCTTAAAACATGCAACTCTCCACACACGTTAGAGACTTTCGTTGACCTATAGAAAATAATGAGATGTGGAATAAGTGTACGCGACACAGCCCACAATCAAGCGGCAATTCAGAAAAAAACACAATGGACAACCGCCAGTAGCCTTCAACGAGGTCATTTGGCATGGCTCGTCGTTCTACAATTGGCCAATGGTCTAAATAAAATGCATATAATTCAAATATATTATTTTACAAGTTGAAACGATTTTCAAAATTAATAGTTTTACGAGTTCTTGCGAGACTTTCTTCCAACCGTTTACGATCGCGATCTATTTCCGAGTGTTCACGATTTCGTCAGTTGTGCGGAAATTTTTCGCAATCCCGTCCAGAGACAATACGAATTTTATTTTCGAAGTGTTTACGAGCATGTTATGGTGCCTTTACAACGTCTTTACGAGTGAATTGCGATATTAAAAATTATATCGAAACTAACTACATGTAGCAAACCACTCGTAAAAGGTCTTCCCGAGTTAGTTATGGGTAAAGGCGATTCATTTACGATCTTTACGAGTTTTTTACGTGTTATTTGCGATGTGTTTACGAGTTAAATTATGACATTGTTATTTTTTCCACTCGTAAAACTTTTAAGAGTATTTACTATTTCACACGAGCTAGAAAGACCTGTAGTAGAGTAGACGGAATGCAAAAAGACGCTTTATTTGAAAGTTTAATGTCCCGAGAGAACATACTGCTGATTTTTGGCTTAAACGAAAGGTACACACTTCTAGTTTGATTTTTAACTTGTCGTAAGAAGTTCGTATGGTCGAGTTTTTCTAAATATTACGTTAAATAGGGGTACCGTCGATCAACTGTCTCATAGAATGACAATATAACATCATATTCAAAGCAGATAAAACGATTTTCACGTTGATTTTGCATTTATTACCTACAAAATAGACATATCTTGACTACCAATGCAGTAGCTTTACTTAGAGGGTGCATCTTTGTATTCAAATTACGATTTGAAAAACGTCTAAAATATTAGCAAAATCAAGGCGATTTTAACTTACCATTTTAAAACTCTTTAAGCATACTTATTGAAACTAATATGTCGTATTGACACATCTACACTCTAATTGTTCCCCAATTTTTATAGCGATAGAACGAACAGTTTTGATTTTAACGAGGAAAAACTATTGTTTTAAATTTGTTAATTGTGGTCCGGAAACCTTAATTCCGTACTTGTAAGGTCTTTTACACTCTAGTTTAAATGCAAATCATGAATTCAAATTCATATGTTGAATATCGTAGTAATAATTTGGTTCCCCAGTTTGGTATTTTTGGGTATACTGTTCTATGCTCTTCATATTCATACAGTGTTTGGCATTTTCAATATTTTTGGTAGAGCGCCTCTGATGAGTCTTGAATAGACGAAACGCGCGTCAGGCGTAGCAAAATTTATTGTCTGGAACTTTGTTGTCATTTGTATTACGATACTTTTTGTGTTTTTGTGTGGTTTTGATTTGTTAATTTGTTATTGTGTTGATTTCCATTCGATTTTACTCGTTTTCTAGTGTCTTCATATTTCAAAGGTCAAAAGCACCGTAATCAATGAATTCAGTAAGTAGTCCTGTTAAAATTGGCACATCAAGCCCAAAAAGGGGGTGTTATTCACACGATTGGGACAAATGCATTATTTGTCAAGTTGTATCAGAAGAGCCGACAATCATAATGCGCACTGATGGTAAAAATATATGTACCCTTCTTAATGCTATTTTTCATTGGTTTTGAAGCGTACATTTTTTTTTGTATTTGAATGCGACTCATGTAAAAAATATACAGAAAAAAAAACTTAACATATTATAAACTAATAAAATAGAGAAAAAAAAAATGAAAAAAATCCATAAAGAATACAGAATTGAGACAAACTTCGTTCAATATCTTAAAATAACCATTCTGTCTGTCGGACTATGTGCACCTCTCTTTTAAGCACAATTTCTTCTTAAGCACCTTTTGGATTTTGAAGTATAGCATTAAAAATTGCGCTGTGATATCTTTCAAGGAAGATAGTTTTTTATATAAATCTTTTAAGTACAATTTCTTTGTAACTGGCAAATGGTTTTTGATCGAACTTAACAGGAAGTATGTACAATGTATACTGTATAAACATGCTGATGAAACTTGTTTTTGCTTTTGGATATAAGTCAAGCGAGATAATTGAACTTTATTTTTTTCTACATATAGATTCCATTATGAAGCGGGGGAATCCTCAGTGAGCTTTCTCGCAGTTCTTGTTTAACATCAGATACATTAAGACAATTTGTAAAAAAAAGATTTTGCGAAAGTTTCAAGAAAAAAAATAAAAGTTGTGAATTACAGACTAGTACTTCTAGTTAAAAAAATGGCTATTCCATGTTTTGCTGAACATCGATCACAAAGGGAATTATGACACTATATAAAATAAAAGATTTATTAGACATTTCGTTAATTTTTCAAGCATTAGTTAACGTTTATCAGGACATATACCATTAGTGCCCTTGTGTCCAAAAGCCATTCTTGAATGCTTTGTTGAAGGAATCGCTGAATTCGAGATTGAACGAAAAAAAAAAATCATAATCTGTGAATCAAAATAATATTACCAAGATTTTGTCAAAAAATCGTCAAATTTGTAATTGTCGTTAATGAGATATAGCGAAAATTATCTGTGTTTTTTTGCATGGCCAGAAATCAAAAATACGATATATTACCAAACTACAAACACTTTTTAGCAGATTTTATACAAAATAAACTTTTAAAATCGAAGTATCATAATGTAAGAAAGATTCTGTAAAGTTTTGTGAAATTTGAAGCAGTTATAAAGGAGTTGTTGAGGCTAAGAGTGGGGTACCCACTAGTTTCCTTACTTTACTATGGCGAATCCTTATTTTTCATTCAATGAATAAGGTAAATAGATATGTTGAACTACAATATGTAACAATTCTTTTGCCCAAGTTTTATGAAATTTTAAGCACAGATATCGAATCTGTGGTGGATTAGAACTTTACGGTCCTTGGGTGGCTTTGTTAAGTTTTAGTCAGTATAAAACCACAAAGATTCTCTAGATACAATCTAAAACATAAATATTACAATTACACATTAAGGAAAAGAAAATACCTGAATTTCGAAAAAATCAAAGATGGTTCAAAGGAAAAAATTGGCGAAAAGAGAAAAATAACACATTTTGTGTACGGATGACAAAACACTTGTTTCGCTTATCAACGTCCCCTTTTATAATTCTTATCAAAATCTTATAGGTAAAAACAAAAATAACAACATGCGACCACATTTGTGTGAAATTTTCAAAGAGATTCGTGCAATAATGTAGAAGAAATAGTGGTTACAAGAAAGGTACACCTTCGTCCAAATATGCAAAGTCCCTGTTTTCACACGAGTAAACCCCTAATTAAACTCGAATTAATGTTTTTCGTATTCAACGATCAATGGTGTAATATCTTAAATATTATGTGTAACTTTAATCAAATTGTATAAAGTTCTGTAGGTATAATCAGTCATTCTATATTGGCTCCCCTGGTATTTTGGGGAGGAGTGTGGACGATTACAATATAAGGCTTGAAGTCCTAAAAACAAATAAAGTAGGCCTATAAATCTTACTTGCCCTAAATGTATTGAGATAAATGGTAAAAAGCATTAGAACCTTTAACAGTGTGTCAACTTAGTTTAGAAGGTTTTACTCTATTGTGTTTAATATCCCCCCTTTTTAAGGATCCCTTAAACACAGTATTTAATGATAATATGGCCAAATTACATTTTAGAAAACACATTTGGTATGTTTACCGTAAGACAAACTTGAAACAAAAACAGAAAAATATATTTAAATTAAAAAATAATAGCGCAGAAAATTCCTCCACAAAAAGGGGGGAAATTCGACCTTCATGTAAATTTATTAAATTAGTAATGATAAACGGTAGTACTATCGAAACTTTTTCAATTAAGATATTTGTTTAGACATTATATCATATATTTCCGATCAGTTGTTTCAATTTTGACCACAAATAAATACGGAAATGAAAAACACTTTTACGGTCGTTTTTTTAGTTTTTTTCGCCTATTGACCTTTGACCTTGAATTTCTGAAAACTCGACCAACTCTGACAAGCATATTTCGATTGCTTAGGTCCTGCTCTTTCCAACGATATATAAAATGTGAGTATGTTCGGTGGGGACATTAAATTTTTCAAATCAAGGTGCCGTCTACTCTACTACTGTTTACGAGTAACAAAGAGTGATTTACGACTATTCGCGATCGAATACGAGTTAAAACTCGTAAGAACTCGCAAGGAAATCTCGTATATGTGAAGGCAGTCTTATCTTTCTGGGTACTTTATTCAAGCGAAATTATGAAAACCATCGAACTTGAAACTTTTCGTCTTTTATAAATAACGTCATTTTTATTCCGTTATCCCCCGTTAGGTGTCATGTAAACGTGATTTTGGTAAATACATGTGTTTGTGTTGTGACATCATAATCTCAAATTACAAAACTAGAGTTCTTAATCCCCCCATAGTAAGATGAACTCACGTAAAATGATTTTTGTAAATATTTGTGTGTTCAAACTAAAGGACAATATATCACTAGCAAACCTCTCAAGTCATCAGACAGGTTGCAGGTGAACACTTTTAGATCAATTATGTATGAAAGAGAGCAAAACCTTAAGTATGTTTAACACCTGTATGTAGGGTTTAACAAAACTGTACTGTGAGCAGGAGAGGGAAGCACAAAGATACCAATTCAGACATTCGAATGTCGGAAGAGCAACAAGGCAAAGACAAAATCAATTGATACAAGAACTTATATACAACATAAAGACACACAATCAAGCTACTCTCTAATCGCCAACGCGAACTTACGTCAACGAGAAAAAAAAAACTCATGCACTCTGGAAGGGCATACGCAGTCCATGCCTTTTGCAACATACCCATCGCCTTGCCAACGTAATACCTGCTTACCCCACGATTTCTTTTGGAATGCCCGTACCAAGTCAAAATATTTGCGATCTTCAATTTCTTCGGTATGTATTCCTGATTCTGTTTTTACTCTTGGACATTTGAGATTGAATTTTCGAGTTCTTTAAATTTCTTATTGACCTTATTTGATGAAGTTTTTATTTAATACTGTAAAGGACGATAATACTAACGTTCAATTGCGAACCCACATCAGTAATAATATGAGATATTAAAACTTGTCACATATTTGTATGAGAGCTCCATTTGTATTTTGTCTGAAAATGCATCCTCTTTCCTTATTAATGTGATAAAATAACAATTATTTAAAAACTATTTTAAAAAGAGCATAATTTCTTGGTCAACCACCGAGCTCAAAACTAAGTAAATAAGCGACAGACTTAAACACGTATCGCACCAAATGAAACCCCTACCTGAAAATATTGATGTTACTTCATGGTTTTAAAGGCAAAAAATGTCACTCTGTTTAAGGTATGAAAAGTGCAGTGGAGTCTAATTTCCCGCCAATTTTTTGACGTCATATAACTCGAGAACGAGCCCACGAACCCTTAGTTTTCTTTATGTCTTTTAATAACGTGAACAACTATTTATTATTTCCATTACAACTAATAAAATCTTTGATTTAAAAAAAAACGTTCGAGAGTACCCATTCTTTAGGGACTACAGCAATTTTTAACGCACCGATATGTAAATACAGTCCAACGTCATATAATCAGTTGAAAGTTCCCTGCAACGACCCTTACATGATTACCCGGGTCATGAACACAGGAAAACTGTAAAATAATGTGCCTATCTGTCTTTGTTTGTTCCATTTCGTCCTTCACTTCTTTCATTTCAGACTTTACACCACTCACTTCGTTTGTAAATTTTGCTACTGTGTCTTGTATGGCTCCCTTAAGTTTTTGGTCGACCTCTTTCTCTATGAAGGTTTTGATGTGGTTATTCATGCTGGAAACATCAATGTTGGCCGTTAGAGCCGCCTTCAAATTATCCACTTCATCAGGGGTAGTGAAAGCTCGCCTGTTTGCTCAATGGACAGTCCATCAACCACCGTCACAAAACTCAAAAACAAAACTACCACTGAATCCATTTTTGTTTATTGGAAGGGAAGTATGTAGTTATTGCGATTCTGCATCCAAATATTTATACTGGGAAAAGTTATAAATACAGGGAAGATCTAACATGTAAAATAAGTTTTGATACTCAACCGGATATCAGAAATTTTACTTTGCAGCCTCTTCAAATATATGCAGTCAACTTATCGTGTAATATGAATCCTTTTAATTTTGGGTCCCGTGCGGGGCCCGGGTGACGAAAGCCTAGCTTGTCGTAAGAGGCGACTAAGGGTCTTGGGATTCTGACGTCGGGTCAGTGCTCAGCCCACAGAGCGACCAAGTGTGTACCCTAGGTGGCTGAATATGGTGGCCCTCGTCCGCGGGGGTTGTCAGGTCTATAATACGGAAACCCTGACCGCCGACCATAGTGGGCCAAGCTTCATGCACGTAAAAGACCCCTTTGTGGACCGCCAAGTAGTGCACCACATAGGCTAAATTTTCCGCCCCTATCCACCTCTCCCCCTTTTTCTGTGGTTCTTCAAAATTTACCGGTCTTTTGTTTCCCACCCCATCCCCATATTTCATTTATCATCATCATTTCATGTTCATTTAATCATCCTTTCATGTTCATCGCCTGTAAATAACCTATATAGCGTTGCACGGGCTATAAACACCAACTCACTCACTCATTTTAATTTTGGCAATATTTCATAGAATTAAATGTTTTATACACTTTGATATTTAATATTAAAAACATCAAACGATTTCCAGTGATCGTTAAGGGCAATCTCCTTCACACACGGCCGTCATTCGGTATCGTGAGTATTGACTCGTGAAGGAATCGACAACGGCGGCAAAGTATAGAAAGCTGCTCGTAGAGGGAGGAGGCGACGGTTCGTGGTGGAGCATAAACTATAATTTTTCTGAAAGTTGATTTATTTCACTCAATTTCAAAGTTATTTAAAGAAAAATAAAGAAAATAAAACTGTCTCACAAAATGATTATTTTTACTCTGTAGAATGGGGAAAAAGTACACGAAAAAGCTTTACCAATTTCGGGAATTAATTAAAGGCGTTACTGCACCCTATATTTTTGGGGGTTATAAAAGGGACATTTTTATACAAATATGTATTAAATTGCACAAAAATGACGTTTTAAGCATATCATTATATCCAAAACAATTGTTGCCACATCTTGACAGCAAATATGAAACGAAAAGTTATTAAAATGTAATAAAATTTCATTTTTTTTCAACAAAAAAGATGCTGTTATTGCTTGTGAAGAATGCGGCGACGATTTATTGCTCGTGAAGTAGCAAGCGTGACCAGTAAAAAATTGCCTCAAAATAGTAAGATCAAACAATAAATCGGCCATTAAGTAGGCACAAAAAGTAAATCCAAATTAAAAAAAATATATGAATGTCTAGAATATAATCAAACAATGTTACTGTAATTTCAACCCTGAAAATCATCTGACAAACAGATTTTGATTTTTGAGTGCCCTCAGTGAGGATCGAACTCACAACATTTGAGACATCTACGGCGTATGCGCCTAGCTAACAGAACAGAGGTTGTAACCACTACACCATCCTAGGCTCCTCAAAAGAGGAGCTTTCGTTTGGGTAGTGTTACTTTTCCCTGCGAAGAACAATTACAACTTATTCTGCTAACACAATGTATGAAGCGTCGCAAGGTGTTTTAATTACAGAGCTATTGAATTGAATATACACACAGATTCATCAGAGTTTTTGATAATTTTGATATTTATGCATGGTCTATTTATAGCTATCTCTAACGTGTTTATGTTCATGCTCCATTGGATTCCACAGAAACTGCAGAATGCAAGATTATTCGAATTTGATAATATATATGAATGTCTAGAATATAATCAAACAATGTTACTGTAATTTCAACCCTGAAAATCATCTGACAAACAGATTTTGATTTTTTGAGTGCCCTCAGCGAGGATCGAACTCACAACATTTGGGACATCTACGGCGTATGCGCCTAGCTAACAGAACAGAGGTTGTAACCACTACACCATCATAGGCTCCTCAAAAGAAGAGCTTTCGTTTGGGTTGTGTTACTTTTCCCTGCGAAGTACAATTACAACTTATTCTGCTAACACAATGTATGAAGCGTTGCAAGGTGTTTTAATTACAGAGCTATTGAATTGAATATACACACGGATTCATCAGAGTTTTTGATAAATTCCATAGCCTTGTGATATTTATGCAAGGTCTATTTATAGCTATCTCTAACGTGTTTATCTTCATGCTGCATTGGATTCCACAGAAACTGCAGAATGCACGATTATTCGAATTTGATAATATATACATGTATGAATGTCTAGAATATAATCAAACAATGTTTCTGTAATTTCAACCCTGAAAATCATCTGACAAATAGATTTTGATTTTTTGAGTGCCCTTAGAGAGGATCGAACTCACAACATTTGGGACATCTACCGGCGTATGCGCCTAGCTAACAGAACAGAGGTTGTAACCACTACACCATCCTAGGCTCCTCAAAAGAAGAGCTTTCGTTTGGGTAGTGTTACTTTTCCCTGCGAAGTACAATTACAACTTATTCTGCTAACACAATGTATGAAGCGTCGCAAGGTGTTTTAATTACAGAGCTATTGAATTGAATATACACACGGATTCATCAGAGTTTTTGATAAATTCCACAGCCTTGTGATATTTATGCATGGTCTATTTATAGCTATCTCTAACGTGTTTATGTTCATGCTCCATTGGATTCCACAGAAACTGCAGAATGCACGATTATTCGAATTGGATAATATATATAAATGTCTAAAATATAATCAAACAATGTTACTGTAATTTCAACCCTGAAAATCATCTGACAAACAGATTTTGATGTTTTGAGTGCCCTCAGCGAGGATCGAACTCACAACATTTGGGACATCTACGGCGTATGCGCAGGGAAAAGTAACACTACCCAAACGAAAGCTCGTCTTTTAGGAGCCTAGGATGGTGTAGTGGTACAACATCTGTTCTGTTAGCTAGGCGCATACGCCGTAGATGTCCCTAATGTTGTGAGTTCGATCCTCGCTGAGGGCACTCAAAAAATCAAAATCTGTTTGTCAGATGATTTTCAGGGTTGAAATTACAGTAACATTGTTTGATTATATTCTAAACATTCATATATATTATCAAATTCGAATAATCTTGCATTCTGACTGTTCTGTGGAATCCAATGGAACATGAACATAAACACGTTAGAGATAGCTATAAATAGACCATGCATAAATATCACAAGGCTATGGAATTTATCAAAAACTCTGATGAATCTGTGTGTAATAGCTCTGTAATAAAAACACCTTGCGACGCTTCATACATTGTGTTAGCAGAATAAGTTGTAATTATACTTCGCAGGGAAAAGTAACACTACCCAAACGAAAGCTCTTCTTTTTACATGTAGGAGCCTAGGATGATGTAGTGGTTACAACCTCTGTTCTGTTAGCTAGGCGCATACGCCGTAGACATGGTAGATGTCCCAAATGTTGCGAGTTCGATCCTCGCTGAGGGCACTCAAAAAATCAAAATCTGTTTGTCAGATGATTTTCAGGGTTGAAATTACAATAACATTGTTTGATTATATTCTAGACATTCATATATATTATCAAAATCGAATAATCTTGCATTCTGCAGGTTCTGTGGAATCCAATGGAGCATGAACATAAACACGTTAGAGATAGCTACAAATTAAAAAAATATATATATAGATACGGTTATTCCGGTAATCTACAGATCATAAGTGGTCAATCTCTAATAATTTAGATACAATACGGACCAAAACTTGGAGAAAGATTATAGACAAATATATAAATATGTTGAAGAAATTAAAATAAAATTCATAAATGAACATTTTCTTCAATATGTGCAGCCAAACATTCATTTACATTTCGCCGTTTGTAAAAGTGCTTACTATTGTAGTTATCATTACATGTATGTTCTTCATTGTATATTCAGTGAAATGTCAAGGCAAAAGATCTACTTTGCGGAAATGATTGACTTGACCTTTTTACTGTCTAATCGCTCATCACAATTTAATATTGGATCAGTTTAAGTTAATAGTACATGAATGGGCCCGACGCGAGTTTTGCCAATGAAAAACTTATCAACACAACATACCCATATCAGAAAGGTGAGTTAGATGGTACATCACCTCGATTTTTTATTATGAATCTCTATGGTTATTTATACATGTTTTAAAACAATTAATGGGAATGAAAATGTTAAAACAATTATTGGGTAGAGTTGAACATTCTAGTTAAATTTCAATTTAGTATTATTTGGCAGCAATATTAACCATTTGATATTTACTTTAAATATAAATTTCAATTTTAAACTTGTATCACTTTTTAAGAATTACAACGATCAAGTGTGTGAGTGATCACACTTTACTAAAGTGTTGAGTCGTATTCTAATTCTTGCATAACGACGGGTGCAAGTTCCATTATCTTTGAACATATTTCTTTGTTGTTTTCAACCGGTTTTTGTGTCTGATCTTCAACTTGTGGTGTCGTCTTTTCCGTTGGTGTTATTGGCCACCATCGACTAGTGTTATTGTCTCATCTTCTACTGGTGTTACTGTTTCATCTTCGACTTGCGTGGCTATTTCATCTTCAATTGGTGTTACTGTCTCGTCTTCGACTGGTGGATTGGTCGTCGTCCCATTTTCTCCTGGTGTTGTTGTTTGTACCTTTCTTCTCTTTATTGCCCAGTGTCTCTTTCTGTTGTCATAATTGTTGCTCTTTCTTCTTTTCATGATCTACAGTTATAAAAATATGACAATAAATACCCAAGCGAATTTGATAAAAAAATATATAAGTATTAGATGCAATATCATTTAGGTTATGATTGATTCTAGTGCAGGTACAAAATTTTGATAATTGATAAATTCCTCCATCACGAGCATAATTCACGAGCAAAAAAAATACGGTAATCCATTCATCACGAGTCGATTTTTTGGTACCGAGCATATTTTTCTTACCTTATTAATATATTTTTTCTTTAAATCATTATAATGGTGTGGAATATGTAAAAACAAAAGATGCTGCACACGCACATACCAAATTTGTAACGTTTTATGCAAAAGGCAACCCGCAATTCGTAGAATAACATGTGTGTTTACAGAAAAAATGATGACGAAATATTCGCCTTGAATGGGTTTGAAGAAAGTAATGCATTGTTATTTTTACTTTTTGTTGGCTTTTGTTCATTATGTTCATTAATTTTGTGAGACATATTTGTTTTTTGAATATTTTGTATATAATATAAGAAAATTAGAATAAAAGACTGACCTTCTATTTGAAATGTCCGAATTCCTCCACCACGAACCGTCGCCTCCTCCCTCCACGAGCAGCTTTCTATACTTTGCCGCCGTTGTCGATTCCTTCACGAGTCAAAAACTCACGATACCGAATGACAGCCGTGTCACAGATCCATGTTCATTTAAACACCCAGCTGATGATCATTTCCTAAATATAGCAGAAATCACGCTGCTTTGAAAAAAACCCCTTGAAGCTTGAAAGCTTACTTATACGACTATGTTTACATTAAAATGCATATTCAATGGCGATTTACAAAATCTAAACATATCAATAAAATAACAAATTACAACAGAAGTTCGCAAACGTCGTATATAGTTAAGTGTTACGTATTTAGACGACAAAGTACGCATACAAAAGAACATTGGTTGCAATATTAGAAAAGTTGAAAAAATCTTCAAAATAAAAAGTCTTTAGCTTACGTTAGAAATTTTCTAAAGATACACAGTTTTAAACATACACAAGGCAATTCGTTCCACAATTTTGGGCCAATGGTTCTAAAACATCTGTCTGAAAATGACTTTTTCTTATTGAAAGGAACAATATAGCTACCAACTGATGGTTCAGACGATCGTAAAGTGCATTTTGAGACTTGACGAGATCACAAATTAATAAGATATGGCGAGGCATTGTCAATAGAACAGTTAAACATCATTATTAAAATCTTAAAGTTGATTCGTGCTTCAGTGAGCCAGTGTAAATCAAATAAGGCTTGCTTTGAACTGTCATATTTGGAACGACTAAGCATCATGACAGTAAGTCCCAAGGTATTTAATACAGGTTTTAGATTTAAAAGAGTATCCGCATATTTCGATTTCACTGGTGGAGCATATATTTAGCTGTTGCTTATTGCCGAAAAGAATAAATTCATTCTTTGAGTTGTTCATTTTAAGTTTATCATGATTCATCCAATTATTAATTTGAACAGTACAGTCTTGTAAATCATTAATAGCTTTAAATTCTGATTCTGGAGTTGGTTTAAACATAATGTTACCAGTGTGATCATCTGCACACCCGTGAACACTAATTGATGGTGGAATAACGTCAAAGAACGTTCCAGCATAAACCAAGTAAAACCAAGGGCCTAGACAGCTTCATTGGGGAACACTGCAATCCAGTTCTCTGTGAAGAAACATTGGAAATACAAATGACAACAAAGTTCCAGACAATAAATTTTGCTACGCCTGACGCGCGTTTCGCCTATTCAAGACTCATTAGAGGCGCTCTACCAAAAATATTGAAAATGCCAAACACTATGAATATGAAGAGCATAGAACAGTATAACCAAAAATACCAAACTGGGGAACCAAATTATTACCAAGATATTCAACCTATGTCTGGGGTAGGAAGAACCTTAGGGTTTAGACAATTTTGAAAATTAGACGGATAATTTAAAGCTTTGATGTATTCGCCAACTCAAAAGTGTTGGTGCCGGAGCGGGCTAACCTCGGGGAATTTAAACTCCACCAGCAGTGCTAACCTTCACGTGTGTTCGAAATACAAATGACAACAAAGTTCCAGACAATAAATTTTGCTATAAATTTATACGAACTCGACAGCTGCGTAGCCTCAAGTAGGAATCCACCCATTTCAACGCAGAGCCGGATAGCTCATATTGACACTCAAGTACTTTCAACAATATATCATGGTCGAGAGTGTCAATCAATGGCTATCAGTCTTGATACTCCATTCCATCAAGAATATCGTCGATAAGGAGAAGAAGGGTCGAATCGAAGGAGTGGAATTGACGATAAGCTGATTGTTAAACAGGAAGAAAATTGTTCGTTAAGACGATAAAAAGCCGATTTTCAATTAATTGTGAAAAAAACGCCAAATTGCTTACAGGTCTGTAGTTTGATAATGTCAATTACAATCCGGCATTTTCAGCAAAGACCTAACTATAGCCTGCTTCCAATTTGAACGAAAAAAAAAACTGTGATAGAGAAAGGTTCACGAGGAACGACACTGCTGGCAGAAGTTCATTAAAAAAAACATTTTCAGAACTTTGGTTAGTAAAATGTATAGTTCACAAGATTTGCATTGAAGCTGGTTGATAAGCTTCCTTATTTCTTCCTCAAAAAGATTATTGAAAAAAGCGAAAAGATGAAATGTAATTATTAAAGTCTTTTAAAGATTCTCTGATGGTTTGCATCTTGTTAATGAAAAATTCTTCGAATTCATCAGTTAGGGTGATTTCGTTGACAGATTGCATTGGGTTATCGAAATTGCTACCGGTAAGATCTTTAACAAGTTTGTACAGTATTTTGGAATCACCCGTCGAATCGAGCACCTTTTTTCTTAGAAGCTCATTTTTTTGTGTTTCAGATCGTAGTGATATTTGTCCAGTGCAGATTTGTACGGTTCGTAGTCTTGTGGGTGTCGTTTTTTTTTTACCGCTACAATCTCAAAGGACCGGTAAACTTTGAAGAGCCACAGGAAAAGGGGAGAGGTGGGTAGGGGCAGAAAATTTAGCCTATGTACCTGTGGTTCTTTAAAATTTACCGTTCCTTTGTTTCCCACTCCATCTCCATATTTCATTTATCATCATCATTTCATGTTCATTTTATCATCATTTTCATGTTCATCGCCTGTAAATAACCTAGATAGCGTTGCACGGGCGTAAAACATCAACCTCTCACTCACTCTTTGCTTTGGAGTAAAGAAGCAATTACATTTTGTAACCAACAAACTAACTATCTTATTGTTATTTGTCATATGAGTGTTGGTTTTAACGCACTTTATCGACGCATTGGGTCATGTAGGACGACCAGTTTTAATAATGTACGAAATTGGATTACCAGGAGAAAACCACCGACATTTGGCAGGTATCTGACAAACATAAACATATACAGATTGGGAAGTCGCTTTTTAATTAGTAATTTTTCATATGACTCTTAAAATGCTTAAATTGAACTAAAAATGCACATTTTATGTGGCAATTATTTTCCATTCCGGCTGTCGACGTACATGCTTGAAAACCCGTAAAGTTTCCAGGCCAATCCAGGATATGTTGGTAATAGAAAACATGTTTGGATGACTTTGGTGCATTGAAGTGTAATTTAGAAATGATTCTTATATGTTATTTTTTGTGTGCTATTCGTGGTTCAAAAGTGCACGCAAAGTGTCTTCCATGTTGATGTTATTTGTACACCAAAATATGACGTCCTTCGTCCTAATAGAAATTGTGACGTCGATCTGCTGAATGCTTGATTTTTTTTTCGGCTTGCCGTAAAGGTTTCCGTTGATGGACTGGATTTATTTTTGAATATGATTGTGACCTTAACGTTTGCACCAAGACAACAAAACATCAATAATGCATAAAATGTCATATTTTCCCTAAATCGTATTAATTGTTCTATAATCGTTTTATTTGATATGCAGTCACGGTACCATATGTAAGCTAAAATTTCATTAATATGAACGTAATCAAAATTTAATGACAATAAACCAATTACTAAAACAGGATATAAGACCTAAAACTATTAGTTGATTGTTTCTAGAATAAAAGTTTGAATTGCTCTATTAAATAAATTATTTTATTAACCAAGATTACTCTATAACAAAGCCCTAAATGTTTCATAGATTCTAAAAAAGATTGAAATCATCAATTTGTGTTTTGTAAGTTTTGTTTTCGACTAAATGGAAATTAGATTTTCATAGCAATTTTAGCTTTTACAACGGATTTTTCTCTGAATAACAAATGGCCATGGGCCGTAAATATCACTGTTTTAGAGAACTCGCGTATTGTCTCTCATATAAAGCTATTAACAAAAATAAAATATTTATGTTGTTCTTGTTACAGGAACAATTTTGTAAATCTTTTGTTTTTTGTAATAAGTTTTATTTGGGACCATGGAGATTTTCAAAATATCTTTAAAACAGATATTCATATTAGGGTTAATTGTCGAAAGCAGATTTCATAGTTTTCCCGACGTGAGTGATGTGGGCTCGCAGTTTGACAAGTTGTGCTCTTTTTCTTGTCTTAGGTTCAAAGGGTATGTAATAACTTAAACTTAATTTTAAAACGATAAAATGGCTTTATTACATTTTATTTACTTCTCTAATTTATTTCAAGCTGAATTGGCTCATTTTTCTAATATGTAGAATTAAACGAAGAAGTCCGACAAAATTGACCAATAACCTGTCGTGAATAAAATAGAGGAACTAATGTACAAGGGTTTACTGGGTGAAGCAAGCAAATATGCACCAATGGGGCATTCAGGTGTTGAAAGTCCGAAAGGGAAACGATGAAACTGGTAAACACGAACACAAACAGCACGAAGAAACACAAAATCAATTGAACGAAAATCAATAACGCGAACTCATTTGACATTGTCTAGATTGTATGTAGTAAGTAGATACTTCAATGGGATATTCTAATGTCTAAAAGGAAAAAAAAATCCAAAAAAAACCCCCGAAAACAATAAGAAGAAACAGACAAAATAAGAACACAAAAACGAACCAAAAGAAACTAACAATATCTCAAGTCGTAACGAGAGTGAATTTTGGTGCCCCGGTAGGGTAATTGTATCCATTAAGGAATGACCCTTGTAATGCATTACATTCTTTCATTTTATCATTTGTTTCTTTAAATTTGTTCCTACGTATATCATAATTATAACAAACCATTTTTTTATCGAAATTGAACAAAAGCATTTCTGAAGAACATTAAGTCTTGTCATTTCTGATAAGTGATTTTAAACAATTTTTATCTTTTTTAAGAATATACATGTACACTAGTGTACAATTAAAATTTGCAAGAGAGTTCGAGATTCTACCAAAGTCGTACTAGGCCTAAAAAGTTTTATTTTGTTTTATTATATCTAACCCAAATTCAGGTACTTTTAATTTCTTACTTAAAATATAATTGTAGCTAATCAAGACATTTGCCCGAATTCGACTTCGACTTACGACGAATACAGTTTCCTCAACACAGTTCCGCTTTCCGCTATCAATAAAGCATCGCTGGTATTTTCCGTTCGTGCATGCGAGCATGCTCGAATCATTTTTACTGGTAATACAACGTATTTTAAATGTTCTTACCGAATAGTTTTAGGACGTACAAACCCCAAAGGGGTACTTGAATCGAGAGCCACCGTATGTACTTCGTGTAGTGAACTAGGCATTCCATGTTGGACTAACATAGCAATAACCCCAGGGATTCTCGATTGCAACGAATTTAGAACATTTTGGATCAGTATTGGTGGTGGTTACATTGAATTTGGAACTGGAAGTAATCTTTACGGAAATCCAATCAAACGAATTCGTCTTTTTGATCAAATATCACCTGACTACGTTGGAAAAACCTCGTTATCTGTATACAGTAGCAGATGGCGGTTTGAAAAAGGTTAAGTTTGCCATTTGTTTTCTCTTCCTACCCTTTGATGGAGACAAGTAAATACGATGGTTAAATATTCTTGCTTCATAAAACTTTTGTAATGTTTTTGTCCTGTCCTTCCACCCTTCTGTTTGCGCAACTCCTCTTAAACTACTTAACTGAATTCAACGAAACTTGGTATGTAGAAAGGACACCATATGTACTTGCCAAAATCATGTAACTATAACAACAATTTTAAAGCTATATTAAATTGTAGTTCTGACCACGCAATCAAACAAGGTCATTACCAACTCATTCAATGTGTAAATTTCCATAATCAACTTAAATGCAGTTTAACTGGGTAAATGTTTGCATTGTCAGAAATATAACCTATCTTAAAAATTGTTGTTATATATAGATAATAGATTTTGGCAAATGCATTGTGTCCTTGTAACTGCTTAGTGGAGTTTTACCGACAAGCTTAGTCCTGCTGATGGCCAATTTGCGTCCAAGAACCAGCACGTCTGTAGAAGTCCACTAAAGAGCAATCAGAAGCCTGACATTGAGAATCTTCCCTTAGCCCGTAAAACGACGGTGGTGTGACACAGGAAGTTGATTGGGGCAGCTCTGTCAAAATGAATGCTGGGGTGTGGAAAATCTGACAGGAAACCATAGTCGGAAAACGTGTGTGAAGAGTGCCACGCTTCATGCACACAAAGGACCACAAAGTACTGCACCACATAGGCTTAATTTTCCGACCCTTTCCACCACTTCCTTTTCCCTGTCGTTTCATTCCTTTGTTTCCCATGTGCAACCCATCTACATATTTCATTTTTTTTTAAAATCATCATTTCCTGTACATTTTATCATCCTTTTAATGTTCATCGCATTTAAATAACCCAATAACACTTTAAAAGAGCTAAGCATACATTAACAAGTTTTGCATTTTTCAACCTACATGTACTCGTCATGTACATGTACTCCTAAATAAGGTAGGGAAAATCTTAGTGTTATTTATACTGACATCTTCATACCTTTGGTTTATTTTTATACATGTACTTTAAACGTTGAGGCGAATTACTAACTTACTTGTATCATGAAGACAATTTAACCTGTTTTTAATGACCATGTTTGGTTGCTAAGGGGTAAAAAAACCACAGATAACAATCAAAGAAGCATTCGAATGTAAAACGTCTGAAAGGCAAAAAAAAATATTCAGTCAACAAAAACAAAACAAAGCAGACATACAATAACAAATGAACAGCAATCAGAAACACAAACTTCAGTTCTGACTAGAGAGTCATTAAACCTGGTTTAACTCACCATTTCGTTTGAAATGCCTGTACCAAGTCAGGACCATTGCGATCCACCAATTCTCCGGTATGACTGATTCGTTTTTGTCATTTTCTCTGGACTATGAGATTGATCATTCAAGTTCGGTAGTTTTGTTATTACCTTTATTTACTTCGGAAGGGCAAACAGTTACAAGGACACAATACATTTGTCAAAATCTATTATCTATAACAAGAATTTTAAAGATAGGTTATATTTATGACAATGCAAACATTTACCCAGTTAAACTGCATTTTAAGTTGATTGTGGAAATTTACACATTTAATGTGATGATAATGACCTTGTTTGTTTGCGTGGTCAGAACTACAATTTTTATCTTTAAAATTGGTGTTATAGATATAAGAATTTGGCAACAACACAACAAACACAGAATTTATGGTACACGTCTTAGTTAATTGACAATAAAACAGTGTAGAAGCAAATATTACTATTTAATAATTGATTTATTATACATATTCAGAGTTTCTGCCTTATATTTCGCCTGATCTGCATTGTGACACAAAAGAAATGACTGAAACAGAAGCTTCCGGTGACGTCACAACAACTTCTGACAACGTCACAACAACTTCAGACAACGTCACAACAACTGTTCGGAGCACCACTTCCTTTGCGGACGAAGAAACCTGTGAATGCCCCTGCAAAACCATGACTCATAAATGGGATTATTTAAACACTCTTAATTTGACAAAAGATGAACTACGTGAGGAACTGAGTGCATATCTATACGAACTGCAACAGTCTATTTCTATAAACACTAAAGCAACATCAAAAAGTAAATCAAAACGAGAATCAGCTGTAGACAGAAGATATTCGTCTGTAACCCTCGGAAGGCTAGGGATATTCATAGTAGCACTAATTCCCATCTCATTTATTTGTAGTGATTTGATTAGGGTTTTCAAGCAAATCTGAGTAAAATGCTACTCTCTTACACATAAAGTATATTGGCACAGCAGAAATCAGGATTCTTAATTCTCTTTTTATGCTTTATATGCATTTCTTTTTTAAATGTTATGTTATATTTTATGTATTTTTGGAAAAAAAGAAAGAACATATCCACATTTATTTAAATTCGATATGAATTTTATTTTTTTTAAAATTGTGTAATGTTCTGTCAATAAATTTTACACTTTTCGAGTCTTTTGTTTTAATCGCATTTTTCATATAATGTGTAATTGTCGATGAGCTGTAGATTGGAAACATCGTCGTTCAATTTAACTTTTATTGTGCTGTTATTTGTGCTTGATTGAAGTTTTCCGAAGTTTGAGTTTGCTCAATTCGTTTTTTATACAAATTTGGTAGAATCCTTGATTACATGTAGCCTTCTGAAGCGTCATATGAGTACCAATAATAAAAGAATTAAGGTAAAATAGACACTTTCTCAAACCTTTACTCTGCGCTCGTGGTTTATATATTTTTAAAGATCTATTATTAGTCTGCATCAACCGATGTTGGTTGTATGGGTTGGTATGAATGCTTTCACTTAGCTGGAACTATAGAGGCAGAGAGAAACAAATGGGGCATTCGAGTGTCAACAGTCTAAAATGGCAACGACAAAACCAGTAAATACGAAAAAGAACAGCACGAAGAAACACAAAACACTTAATCAACTCAAAGGCTCCGGAGGAATAAGCGGTCCCTGCCTGCTATAGCACACTCATCTTGTTGCTCATTTCCAATTCAGTGTGTCAAATCTGGTAAAGAAAGACATAAAACATTTCTACGACAGACCAACATCTGCACACATTGAGAAACAGACATATATATTTGTCTACGAGTGTACGGTGTCTACCATTAAATTGGAGCAACATGACCCTGTGTCAGCAATTTGTGTGTCAATCGTGACGCTTTGCCAAGGAAATCGACGAATTCCCGCAAACTCGGGACTTGGAAAAGAAGACTCCATAAGCAGGAGCGAATGGAATGTTTCTACACAAAAAGGGAAAGCTGACGATAAGAAAAGTTTAAGTTATCACGTTTGTCATATAGCTTTGTTAAAAGTCATCCTTGAGCGAGGCAGAACTACCAATGGGGTATCTGAATGTCAAAAGTCCAAAAGGAATGTCAAAAGTCCAAAAGGACAGAGACAAAACCAGTAAACATCAACAAGAACGACACAAAAACAGACAACATGTAAAACATGGAAACACAAAATAACTGAATATCAATCAACAATGCGAACTCCAGTCGAAACGAGAGTGAACTCAGGTGCCCCGGAAGAGTAAGCAGTTCCTGCCTGTTATAGCACACTCGTCGTGTTGTCAATAGTCCATTCAGCGTGTCAAATCCGGTAAAGGAAGACAAAATAAAACCCTATGACAAACCAACATTCGCACTCATCTGAGAGATCGAAATCCCATATTTGTCTATAAGTGCATAACGTCTTCCGTAAAATTCCTTGAGTGAAGACAGCAACCGAGGAGCAACATAACCTTGTGTAATCAATTTTTGCGTAAGACGTGTCACTATGCTAAAAAAATCGATGTAAGTCCCGCACGCTCTGGAGTAGCGAATCAACTGAGATACGTAAACTCCATAAGCTGGACCGGACGGAATGTTGCTACACAAGAAGGGAAAGTTGAATATTGGAAAGTTGAAGTCATCACGTTTGTCATAGAGCCTTGTTGAAAGTCTTACTTGAGAGTCAATTTCGAGATGAATATCTAAATATGAAGCAGACTTCCTAGAATACGTTGTGTATTTTATCTCAAGCTCTTGTCGATATATAAGATGGAGAAAGTCACTAATTCGAGAATTGTTTAGTGAAAGGACATCATCAATATAACGGAACGTGAGGTTGAAAGAGAGAGCAAGTCTATGGTCTTTTTGTCTAGAAGAGATTGTAAGAAGTCTGCTTCATATGAATGAAAACAAAACAAATCAGCAAGCAAAGGAGCACTATTAAAGCCCATTGGAATCCCAATTGTTTGCTGAAAAACACGTCCACCAAACCGAACAAATATGTTGTCAATAAGAAAGTTAAGCATATCGATTATTTGGTCTTCTGTTAATTTGTTCGTTTTCTTAGACTCATTGATGACAAAGTAAGTCTTGGTATAATCGACTACTAGATATTTGTACCTGTGTTTTCCATTCTTTTTGAAAAAGCTGCGTTAAATCAGCTGCGCCATTCCGATATTAGTTGTTCATGTGGAATAGAAGTGAAAAGTATGGAGAAATCGAATGTTTTGATGCTGTTACACGATGAAACTGATTTAGAGTTACAGATGGGTGCACACATAACCTGTACGGTAAGTTAACTCGAGAAGCACACATCAAGTTAACTTCAAGTTCACTTGCGACTGGTCATGCGACTGCTTTGAGCAGACGCGCAACAGGTTCCAAGTTAACTTGAAAAGCAGTCAAAATTCCACGTCTGCTTTTAAAAGCAGTCACATAATCGTGACAGGTCTGGTCAAGTTAACTTTGTGAAAATTCTGCTTTAAAAACTGAATGTGAATGGACAAATTTTATGTTAATATTTTCCTAAATTGTATTTGAAACTCATTTTTCTATGTTAAAGACAGTTTTTTATATCGTATTACAATATTGCATTATTAAACATGTCTGGTAAGAGCAGACTAGTTGCAATGCCTGGTCTGGTAAAAACAGTCATGCAATTGCGACTGGTTATGACCAGTCACAAAAAGCTTTCACAAGTCTGTTTTAACCAGTCATTAGTTAACGCAAGTTAACTTGTATGTTTGCTATAACAGACATGACCAGACATGGAAAGCAGTCACAATGTTAACTTTATGTTAACTTCTATACAGGTTATGTGTGCACCTATTTGTAAGAATCTCAATCAGTTCTTTCGAATTCTTCAGGTCAGGATCCACATTTGATTGACACCATTTCCAGAATAACAACAGTCGTAAATTTTTGGAGGACGTAATTATTGCTGTAAGTATTGAAGTCAACAGAAATGAAAGAGGCTTAGTTGTACATTTTGATGACCTCCAATGAAGCGCTATTTGTATGGATTTTTATGTAATGTAGGAATCCAATACAGGGATGGAATGTCATCATTATTGCCACTATAAGATAGGCCGAAGGAGGAAATGACAGATTTGTGATTGTCAATGATTTCCTCCTTAGACAGTGTTGTAGCCGTGTATGTGGTGCTATTGCTGGTACAGCCAACCCCCAATTCAGCTGTCAAACAGTCAATATAGTGTTTCTTGCACACAAAAATGATGTTATTTGGTGCTTTGTCTGCAGGTACAACAACATATTTGTCATGTGAGGTGGTCAATGTTTTGGCAAAATCAGCGTTGCTGAAAATGGATGTTGCCTTAGTGCTCATTGAGCCTTTCAAAGAATTGATTCTTTTCAAAACCAATAACCTCACAGCTTTTATCCATTCTGACAAAACGTAACATTCTTTCTTCTGTTCTTTTTTGGCCCATTTTCAGATTTGTGGTGTAAAATATTTCCTAAATTAATAGCATCTAACCCCTTGTTTAAAAATGGAAGTGGAAGAAAGGAACGATTGTCTTTACTGTTTTCATGTGGAACTCCAACAGGTTTGAATAAGCAGTTGTAATTATAACCGATATCAAGAACGATAGCAGTAAGTCTATAAATGTTAGACTTAGGGTCAGTGACCGGATTTTCTAGACAGTCCTTGTACAAAGTATTGAGTTTAGAAAGGGGAATAGAATACAGTTTAGTTCGAATGTGATGAATCCCTAGAGGTTTTTGGACAAACGGAAGCAATCCACTGATTGATACATCGCAAAGCTTTGGTACGTTGTATTTTTGATGTCCATGACTGCGTTTCCGTCTCTCCGTTTTTTTCAAAGAGATTCATCACATTAACATCACTGCATCTAGGGCTAGATAAATTTCCTACACTTCAAATGTTGTCGTTGCAGCCATAAGGTAGTGCGGTTCCCAGTCGTTGAATCCAGAATTCTTCTCTCTCTTTACGGAAAGGTGTACTTAAAGTGGGATTATTTGTAAGATGGTAATTTTTTTCCTAAATTCGGACTTTTAAAGACAAAATAGAATGATCAGGTTGGTTAAAATGCTGGTAAACGAAAGGAAAGATGTCGTTGTTGATTCCGGATCTGTGGCCACACATACGAGCATTTAGTCTTCCTTTCGTCTCACCAACATAGATCAGTCCACAAACGGTACATTCTAGTCCGTAAATAAGATTCGCAGATGTACAATTTAAATCATCCCAAATGTAGATGATATATGACCGATTCGTTAAGTTGCTCTTAATTTCTGTGTCAGTAATCAAGACCTTACAAGTTTTACAATTCTTTATTCCGCATTTACTGACAGAGCAATGAGATTGCACATTTTCAAAATCCATAACGTCTTCCAAAAGTACAGAGCACGGTCGAATAGAATCAAAGTTTTTATATTGGAATTCTGGATTCGCAGACTGGGTATATGATGTCTTTGACAAAATTGGTGTATTTTGGACTCCTGTATTACGAAACGACGCCGTGTCCTTAGTGTCGTTAAGTTCAGGCCTTTTTTTACTGGGCGACGCCTGAGCCAGTATCCGTTTTGATGTCTCGTTAACATTGCATTGAAGCTACTGGGCTGGTGATATCCTCGGGGAATATTTGTCCACCAGCAGGAACGGGACAAAAACAGACATGTAAAACATGGAAACACAAAATAACTGAATATCAATCAACAACGCGAACTCCAGTCGAAACAAGAGTGAACTCGGGTGCTCCGGAAGAGTAAGAAGTTCCTGCTTGCTATAGCATACCCGTCGCGTTGCCAATAGTCCATTCAGCGTGTCAAATAACATTATTTATGAACATGATGCATGATATATAGCAGTCAACTAAGTCTCCGTAAGCAAATTAAATTATATTTAAAAAACAATTAACTCAAAAAGATAACTCAAAAATATTCATGCATGTTCATATGTATATCCAAATAAGAAAGATGCAAGCCTCACTACCAAATGTCTCTAAACATTGGATTTTTTTTTATAATATTTTGAA
This sequence comes from Arcuatula senhousia, assembly GCA_963971305.1. NCBI lineage: Eukaryota > Metazoa > Mollusca > Bivalvia > Mytilida > Mytilidae > Arcuatula > Arcuatula senhousia. The sequence goes on from CAXARO010001225.1 coordinate 121,391, forward strand.
ATTTAAATGTACTTATTCTTAATACATGTAGTCCCGTGCAGGGCCCGGGTGGCGAATAGGCCCGCAGCAGAGCCTAGCTTGTCGTAAAAGGCGACTAAGGGTCTTGGGATTCTGACGTCGGGTCCGTGCCTAGCCCACAGAGCGACCAAGTGTGTACCCTAGGTGGCTGAATAGGGTAGCCCTCGTCCGCGGGGGTTGTCAGGTCTATAATACGGAAACCCTGACCGCCGACCATATTGGACCAACGTGTGTGGAGAATGCCACGCTTCATGCACGTAAAAGACCCCTTTGTGGACCGCCAAGTAATGCACCACATAGGCTAAATTTTTCGCCCCTACCCACCTATCCCCTTTTCCTGTGGTTCTTCAAAATTTACCGTCCCTGTGTTTCCCACCCCATCCCATATTTCATTTATCATCATCATTTCATGTTCATTGTATCATCTGTTTCATGTTCATCGCCTGTAAATAACCTATATAGCGTTGCACGGGCGTAAAACACCAACTCACTCACTCTTTAATACGTGTATACTGTTAGACTATTGATGATGTCCTTTCACTAAACAATTCTCGATTTAGTGACTTTCTCCATCTCATATATCCCCATGAGCTTGAGATAAAGGACACAATGGATTCTAGGAAGTCTGCTTCATATTAAGATCTACATCTCGAAATTGACTCTCAAGGAAGATTTTCAACAAGGTTCTCCTTCGATTTCCTTAGCAGAGCGACACGTCTGACGCAAAAATTACTCACACAGGTTATGGTGCTCCTCGGTTGCTGTCTTCATTCAAGAAATTTTACGGAAGACATCATGCACTTATAGACAAATATGGGATTTCGATCTCTCAGATGAGTGCAGATGTTGGTTTGTCATAGGGTTTTGTTTTGTCTCCCTTTACCAGATATGACACGCTGAATGGACTATTGGCAACGCGAAGGGTGTGCTATAGCAAGCAGGGACTGCTTACTCTTCCGGAGCACCTGAGTTCACTCTTGTTTCGACTGGAGTTCGCGTTGTTGATTGATATTCAGTTATTTTGTGTTTCCATGTTTAACATGTTGTCTGTTTATGTCCCGTTCTTGTTGGTGTTTACTGGTTTTGTCTCTGCCCTTTCGGACTTTTGACATTCGGATACCCCATTGGTACCTCTGCTTCTTTCATACCAGTTGACTTTAAATCTGAGTAAAGAGGATCATCAAAACCTATCCGCAATTCAAACTTTATTTCATCAATCGTCAGGTGAATAAGAGCTTGACCAAAAAAAAAACACCATGATATAGTTTTATAAGTATGTAGAAGGCATAAAAATTGAGCATTATATATGTTACAGTAAAAGTGTATAATCACGAATTATACATAATTATTGAAATTCCAGTACCGACATGTATGTATAATTACTAAATAGCTTAGGAAATATATATATATGTTTCCTTAATTTGTACGGGACCGGGTGGCGAAAAGGCCCACAGCAGAGCCTATGGGTCTTGGGAATCTGGCGTCGGGTCAGTGCTCAGCCCAAAGCGACCAAGTGTGTACCCTAGGTGGCTGAATAGGGTGGCCCTCGTCCGGGGTTGTCAGGTCTATATTACGGAAACCCTGACCGCTGACCATAGTGGGCCAACGTGCGTGGAGAGTTCCACGCTTCATGCACGTAAAAGAGCCAATTAGCGCACCACATAGGCTGACTTTTCCGCCCCTACCCACTTCTCTCCTTTTTCTGTGGTTAATCAAAAGGTTCCGTTCCCTTGTTTCCCACCCCACCCCCATTCTTCGTGTATCATCATCATTTCATGTTCATTTTATCGAATCGCCTGTAAATTACCTATATAGCGTTTCACAGGCGTAAAACATTTATACAAATTTCAAGCATTCTAATACATTTTTACTACATTTATTGAAATCATCAATACCTCATTTCATTTAGTTTATACTTTTTCAAAGTAGTATTCTAGTTAAGGGTCGAGCAATGGGTAGCACATCAGAAGTTTTAATATATAGAAAAAAATTGACAGGGAAATTTCTCTTTATACAATTTTAACTAAATGTAAACGATTATATCTTAAAAAGAACTTTAATCAAATAAAATATTGTTATATTGGATATATTGTTATATTAGGCTGTAATGTTTCTTAGCATTAACCAAATTTGATAAAGGTCCAAACCTTCGGCAACTGTTTATCTCTCGTGTGCATTTTGAGAAGTCTTTCAGAATTCCCTAGGTTTTAAGTCAAATGACTGGCCTACTTCTTTTGGAGTCTCTTTCTGCACTTATTTTTAATCGAGTACTCGGCTGTCGTTATGGTGATGGTGGGCGGAAGGGCAGGCGTCAACAATTGGTTTCCGGACCATAACTTTAAAAGTTTTCAACCGATTTTAATAGTGAGTGAGTGAGTGAGTTGGTGTTTTACGCCCGTGCAACGCTATATAGGTTATTTACAGGCGATGAACATGAAAAGGGGTGATACAATGAACATGAAATGATGATGAAGTGGAGGAAATGGGGACACAAAGCCAATCGGGTAGGAGAGTTTTGACTGCCACTGGAAAAAGGAGTGATGGGTAGGGACGGGAAATTTAGCCTCCTGCATGGGGATCCTACGGATCCTACTCTTTCCGCCCCTACCCACCTCTCCCCTTTTCCTGTGGTTCTTCAAAATTTACCGGTCATTTGTGTCACACCCCACTCCCATATTTCATTTATCATCATCATTTCATGTTCATTTTATCATCCTTTTCATGTTCATTGCCTGTAAATAACCTATATACATGTAGCGTTGCACAGGCGTAAAACACCAACTCACTCACTCACATCATAGGGTTGAAGTTGTCAGATGACCCCTTATAGGGGCTATAGTCCCTTAAAGGCGAAAGAAGCAGAGGTACCAATGGGGTATCCGAATGTCAAAAGTACGAAAGGGCAGAGACAAAACCAGTAAACAACAACAAGAACTGGAGTAAAACAGACAACATGTAAAACATGGAAACACAAATTAACTGAATATTAATCAACAACGCGAACTCCAGTCGAAACAAGAGTGAACTCAGGTGCTCCGAAAGAGTAAGCAGTTCCTGCTTGCTATACCACGCCCGTGTTTTTATCCTATAGAATGAAAACTATTGCAGATAAAGAAAAGCTGTTGCTTGCTTAAATGTTCAGCTCATTTAGCTCTACAAAAGTCTTCATAGAGTCGAATTTGTCAGATGACCCGTTATAGGGGTTACATCCCCTTAATAAAATGTTTTCATGTTTTTGGCTTATATAATGAAAACTATAGCTGATAAAGAAGTGGTTGCTTGCTTAAATGTTCAGTACATTAAGCTCTTAATAAAGTCTCTATTGAGTCAAAGTGTTCAGACGGCCCTTAAAATAACATTTTGCATATAAACATGTTTTCATGTTTTTGGCTTACAGAATGAAAACTATTGCTGAGAAAGAAAAGCTGTTGCTTGCTTAAATGTTCATCTTATTAAGCTCTACAAAGTTTTTCATAGGGTTGACATCAAGACCAGGTGACCGATTCAGGCTCCTGGGAGCCTCTTGTTTTATTACTAATTTTTAGAAACTTAAGGATATTATTAACCATTAGAGAAGGAACACTAGTCAATTTCAGGAATTTTCACCCAAGATTTAGGCCAGCAAAAATATTTTCCTTGACAATAACTCTTAACTATTTTTGTGCAGAGCCCGGGTGGCGAATAGGCCCGCAGCAGAGCCTTACTTGTTAGAGGCGACTAAGGGTCTTGGGATTCTGACGTCGGGTAAGTGCTCAGCCCACGGGGTTTCGAAGTGTGTACCCTAGGTGGCTGAATAGGGTGGCCCTCGTCCGCGTGGGTTGTCAGGTCTATAATACGGAAACCCTGATCGCTGACAATAGTGGGTTAACCACGCTTCATTCACGTAAAAGACCCCGTGGTGGACCGCCAAGAAGTGCATCACATAGGCTAATTTTTCTACCCCTACCCACCTCTCCCCTTTTTCTGTGACAGTTTCTTTGTTTCCCATCCCACCCTCTTATTTCATTTAACATCATCATTTCATGTCCATTAACATCCTTTCATGTTCATTGCTTGTAAATAACCTAGATATAGCGTTGCAGGGACGTAAAACACTAACCCACTCACTCATGAATTATGTATATACCTTATTATACACTTTAACTGTAACATATATATAATAAAAATCAGTGCAAAGTCAGACAGAGAAATTAGCACTCGCCACTTGAGTTCAATGGTTGACAGAATGTGGAGTACATGTACTGTACAGCATTTACATGTATGCACGACACAGAAAACCACTTGGTAAGTATTGACATTATTAATATATGAAAAAGAGAACAACTGCTTTTATTGCGGTTTTTCATCCTAAACTCACATGGAGGCAAGTCTCCAATGTAAATCAAACGATTGCACCTTACTGCAAAATAAGGACAGTTTCTAGCACTGGTTTCATTTGAGGAAGTTTTTTTAATGTTGACAATGTTATGTACAGAATAAAGGTAATAACAAAACTACCAAACTTGAATGATCAATCTCATTGTCCAGAGAAAATGACAAAAACGAATCAGTCATACCAGAGAGTTGGTGGATCGCAATGGTCCTGACTTGGTACATGCATTTCAAACGAAATGGTGGGTTAAACCAGGTTTTATGGTGCCAAACCTCCCTTTCTATTGCGGTCCTCAAGTCCATTATATATATATAGTTACATAGAAAAGTGTGCGACACTGTAAAATTTGTTTAACTCAACCCATAATATATAGTTACGTAAAATAGTGTGACACTATTTTATTTTTTGGAATTAGATTAAATAAGTCTAATATAATAGGACGTGTAGGATATGAAAATTATCATGAAGAAAATACAGAAGCTTTTGTCTGGAACTATGTTGTAATTTGTATTGAGAGAAACAAAACACCCAGAAGAATTAAAGATCGAAATGGTCCTGACTTGGTACAGGCACTTCCAAAAAAGTGGTGGGTTAAACCAGGTTTTATGGCGCCAAACCTACCTCTTCCATGGCGATCTTAGGATCCGGTAATGACCATAGAACACAACATAGTCTCACAACAATAGGGATATTGAGGTGATCATCTCAGTACAGTAGACGTGAGTCAAACACTAATTAAAACAATTAATCACCATATCTTTTAACTCAATTTTGGACTTCTCTACTAGTGGCTGATATCGAAGAAAGAATTTTTTTAGGGATCGTATGAGACGTATTTTCTTATAGCCCAGAAGTAACCAACAAGTTACTTCTTACAAATTTGGCAAAGAAATGTAACATATACTGTAACATGTTGCAAGGACAATTTATACAATGTAATGTGCTATTTAACATTAAAACAAGGGATGATATAGAATTTGATATAATTTATTGATTAAACCAATACATGTACATTGTACATGCAAGTTAACTGACAGGCTTGAGAAATGTCTAAAATAATTGTCGTATTTGGTGATTGGTGGTAAGTGGATGGATAAGTCAACTGGGGTCACAAAAAATATTTCTTAGAAGCTGTTCTCTGAATTTTTTTGTTTACTTTTAGTTTTGGCGAATTGTAAATGTTCAATATATACGTCTACTTCCATTGAATAAGCAACAAAATATACTAGGCAAAAAAAGAAACGTTACACTTATACTTTATTTGATAAAATATTTATAACAAACGAAAAGTTGTAACTTCCATTGAATCAACGTATCTTTGGTCATACTGAAGAGAAAATAATCCAGTCTATCTAATTTTCAATCGAATTCTACATCTCTTTACAGGTTTACCTAGATATTGTAGAAAATCAAGTTAACAAAGCATTATCGTTCCCGAATAACCATTCATTTTGCATATCTGACAGCATTTCGATGAATTGAAGTTGAATTCAGTATTAAGGGATACTTAAAACTACAGGGTTGGGATATTTTACAACTGCTTCCAGTAGGGCATGGTTATTTCTGAAAACGTTGTGCAGTTCAATTAAAAATGATAAAGTGTTGATAATTTCAAAATTTCTGTTAAAATTTGAATCTTTGGTTTAAAAAGGGCGCGTCTTACTTAACTTTGTCAATTTTAGTCGTGATACAACTCATTTACGTCAAACGCCAAAGAAACTTACATTAGAGGACGTCTTTTTGAACAATGACGTCGGCTTGGCGTGACCCCGTATGTACATTGTGTATGTCTAATGAATATTCGATTGAAATTTTATCCATTAACACGAGTTAATGTTTTTAACCATTTTCAAAGCGATTACGAATAAAAATAAAGCGGTAACGGCTGATCTAAAATCGCATTGGTTATGGTATTTGCCACTTCCGGTCTCACCATTTTTTAGTACTGCTACCTCTGACACGAATCTTTGAACTATGGATATTTGTTCTTAAGTCTTTAAAACGATTTATTACCTGTATTTTGATCATTCCTGTATCCAACACGAAAATAGATAATTCCTTCTAATTTTAACGTTAACGTAATCTGTACCTGACTTACACTTTTTCAAAATTGATGAAGCCGTGCTATTTGCTACATTTAACGACCACAATCACTAGCCTTATTGAATTTTTGTCACGTAAAATTTTTAAAGTTGCAATTTTGGTCAAAATAAAAAAAAAATGACGTAAAGTCATTTTCAAATGCGCCTTCAATGCGCAAATTTGACAGAAAAACACGTTTATTTCATAATCATGACATTAAAAATTAAAACAAAATATGTTTCGAAAAAATCTTAAAAGAAAACTAATGTAACGTTGTTTTTTTTTTGCCTAGTATATGTTTAAATATGTGCAACTTTTGGTGAATCTTGTTAATTTTCAAAATGTATCTCGTATAACATTGCAAAACTGCAAGCGATAAGATGAATCGTTGCTTAAAGCAATCTTCTTACTTTGTTTGTTTGCCGCCATCTTGCTGTTCTAACCAACCATCTCCTCAGTCGGAACAGACAGAACCTGTCCCGGACAGCTGTTCCGAGTCACTCGATTTATGTTCGGAGTGTTCAGAGTGGTTGGAACATACAATCGATCACAGCCCTTTTTTTCTAGACAGTTTTTCGTATCAAATTTCTCTGCATCTAACAGTTAGTTAGTTAGTTAGTTAGTTAGTTAGTTATTGCTTTACTCCCAAGCACCACGATTTCGGCTATATCTGGGAGATGAACATGAAATTGATGATACAATGAACATTAGATGATGATGAAGTGGAGGAAATGGGGACACAAGGCCAATCGGGTAGGAGAGTTTTGACTGCCACTGGAAAAAGGAGTGATGAGTAGGGACGGGAAATTTAGCCTCCTGCATGGGGATCCTACACTACTGGCAAAATAAACGACTGTCTGTACCATACTCAGGCGTTATGCAACTGATGATTAAAAATAATAACCGAGAAGTACTGTCAAAAAGACTGTTGGCATTTGTCAGGGTTGTGACAGCAGTTTCTCTCGACTGCGTTAAACTTATTTTATTTGCTTCTGTTCAACAATGACTGACCCAACTTTTTTTTAGTTGTGTCAGTCGTCTCATAACTAATTCAACTTAATTTAAGTTGGTTCAGTCCTTTTACATTTGTTCAAACTTAATATGCGTTTGGTAAAACATTTGACAACTGATTCAACTAATGTTGGATTGGGACGACAGTCCTTAATCAGTTATTCCAACCTAATATGCGTTGGGTCAAACGCCTTACAACTGATTCAACTTAAAGTGCGTTGGCCATGGGTTAGTCCTTTTACAACTATTAAAACTTTGTCTGAGTTTGGTCTGTCATTGTACACCTATTACAACTATTTTGCGTTTGATCAGTAATTTTAGACACATTAAAACTTTTATAAAAATTTAGTTAGTCATTTAACTACTATTTCAACTTTAAGTATGTTAATCACATAATGAGGGGCTATAGATGTTTTAAGCGCTCTTATGCGTACAATTTTTTGATTTTAAAATTTAAATAACATTTGAAACAAGAGTTAAGACTTAAGTACGTCTCGCGATCGCCTGTCGGCAACATCGGAATACCTTAAACACAATCAAAGCTACTATTGGGCATATTCATACCAAGTTTTATCAATCTAGGACTTACAGTTTTTAATAAAGAGATGTGCTCGGAAAAACTTAACATTGCTATTATATGTATTGAAAATTATCAAAGTCACTAAACCAGAAAATCAAGGTCAAGGTAAAAAGATGGGGATATAACTGTGCTAAGCTACTTCTGGGACATATGCATACCACGTCTCATCATCCGCGGATTATAGTTCTTGAGATATAGAGGTGTTCACAAAACCTTAACATTGCTATTATATGTATCTCCTACTTGTTTGCCCCTTTATGCCCCGTATAACAGTTAGGGGAGAAGAGTGTCACAAAATTAATCCTCAATTTATTAAATTTACTACTTGACAAGGATTAATTCGCAAAAATAAAAATTGAAATCGGACAATCAATCCCATATATACATCTTTTATAATGGTAAGGAACATCATTGTCAAATTTCATGGCGTTCGGATAGCTAGAAGCTAGACCTAAAGTCATTGTAAGAACACTAAAGTTAACAGACAACGCAGATGACGACGAGGACGACAGCATAATCCACGATAGGTCCCCAATTTTTTTTTCTCGGTAATATAGAAATGACTAGAAATTGAGATATACATCAAAAATGCAATAGTTAGTTTTTGAATATGAAAAACCTTGTATAACTTGTTTGCCTCAACCAGGACTATCTGGTTCGCAGGTGTGTTGTAACAAGAACAGCTTAATCATTCGGCCCACCTGGGTTCAGTTTTGTTATCAGTCTACGCAGTGGTTCATGTCTTCATTAGTCCTTGTATCCTTCTTTGTGCTGTTCCGGGCCCAGCCTGGCATGGTTCTCCTGTTTTTATGTAGATTGATCTTAACTAACGGAACATTTTTCGGCCCACATTTTTCATTGACGGAAAGTTGATGCGTAAAATGTACACTTGAGTTCAACTGGCAACATCTTAAAGACATTACGATTTTGCGCAAAATTAAACGAACTAGCTCCATTTTTTTTTCTTTTTAATATTTGATTTATTTCATGTTAACCGGTTGCAGAGAGGCTCGGCAATATTATTTTGAAATGGTTTGGGTTTGTATTAAACGTATAGGGAATTTTTTATCTATGCGTATTTTTTTTTAAAGAATAAATATGTACTTTCAAACTAATATCACTGAAAACCATGCAAAATAATTCCATTTCCTAGCTCGTCAGATTCGTCGATTACTTGAAGAAGCCACTGAAAAGCTTGTAGGTCTTTCACCGCACGATTTCTCATTCCTCCGACGTCTTTTACCTTTTTTACATCACCGTATTTCCCAGGAACAAGTTTTTCAATAATCCGTAAAATCGATTTATTTTTCCATAAAAATAGTTTTAAAAAGGTCCAACTTTTTTTCTGAAAATTTATCAATATTAAGCAGAAGAATTCTTTTGAAAACTGTTGTTCTGTGCATGCTTTCTCTGACCTCTTCTTTTAACTTTATTATAAATAAAATTTAGTTCTCTGATTTAGTTCGCTAGTAAAGAAATGAATGCGTGTCCAAAAATGCTAATTCCAATACATGATTATAATCATGATTATAATCATAGACCTGTATATAAATATAATAATAATATAATATACAGGTCTATGTTATAATACTGTTTAATAAAACAAAAAAAGGCTTTATTGTATAAAGAGTCAAAATTAAAATGTTTTACAATAAAGTAAAGAAAATAATTTGCGCCCTTATATGCATTTAAGTACCGGAATACACAGCACGTAGATTTTGGTTGGTACAATAAACATGTCAAACACTGTTGCCGATACATCCCACTGTTATGTCCAGTCATGCATCGGAAGTCAAAATAGCTAGAATCAACAGACAATAAACGAGACTAATATAGGGACAATATAATACTATGGATACGGCGTGGTCAGGAAATATCTGAAACAATTAAATAAAAAAACAAACAATTATCATCGAAAAGTTGTTTCAAAATATGTTAGTTACCATGAATAAATATATGAACTATTTATTTATTTATTTATTTTAACGTAACTTATTGTTTTTCAATCGGTCATAGATCTGTACATAATTACTATATATTTAGTACGAATTCTCATGATCTGTTTTGAAACGTGCATGAAAAACATACGTGTCAGAAAAATCTTTTATTTTATCTTAGACATTTTGCATATTACATTCATACAAGTTGAAGCGAACGTACGTGTGCTTATATTTTTTGTCTCCCTTTTTAGTTTTGATCAATTAATTACTTATTTCATGAATAATGAATTTATAAAATTTGAATATGGTTTACTTTAAAATTTATATTATTTCCTTGTATGATAAGAAACATTTAAATATTTTTGTATATAGATTTATTTTTGCAACTCAATACACTCCTTGGAGTGGACTTGGGTGTGCTTATATTTTTTGTCTCCCTTTTTATTTTTGAACAATCAATAATCGTTCTTATGCATTACAGATTCATTAGGAGTTATAAAACTTACTTTGAAAAGTTATTGTTTTCTTGTATAAGAGTAAAATTCTAAATGACTTTGTATATAAAGTCTTTTTTTTTGCAATTTAATAAACACGTTGACACCTTAAACATTTCATGACGTTTCTGGATGTTCTTTATGGCCGATCCTTATCAATACACATCCTGATTGGAATGTTATCAATTTTGAGAAAGGTGAGATGTACTTTAACATGTCAAACATGTTGTCTGTGTTCTTCATGGGATGTTTAATATAAATATAGTCTAAATATAATCACTTCTATTATCCTCCACTTGTTAAAAATCATACTTTCTTTGCGTTAGTGTCTTCAGGATAGCTGCTAATACCAAATATTGTTGAAAAATTCATGTGACGAATATTTCAAGCATAAGAACTCTTTTACCCCCAGAAACAGTCTCTGCATAATTTGCGGCGTGTCTTTCATTTCACATGGATGTGACCGACCGTGTATTGCCTTTGTTCTTTTGTTATTAATGCTACTAAATTTTATGCGTTTTCATCAAAACTGAGAAAACCATATCGAAATAAAATAATAATGTAATCATATTAAGAAAATTTAAAGTTTAAAGGACCTACTATAGTTAAAACCAAAGATGCCATGATACTTGATGTTTGCTTATCTTGGCTCCTCAACAGATATCGTTGCATAAACTTTAGCAATTTGTTCTCTCACCAGTTGACAGATTTAGGTTTCTTGTTGGCAGACTAGGATTTTTGTTGGTACTTTATGGCTAGTGATCTGTTTCTGATAATATTGATCTGGTTATGTGTTTGGAATATGATGTATGATTGATGAGTGTAGAGAACTCTGGTGGTTTGATATGTGACACTGGTGGTCTGGGGTTGACACTTGTGGTCTGAAAATATGCAATTGGAATAAAACTAAAATTAAAGCTGAATCTTTATTGTCCGACGCACATGTATAGAATCAAAACAAATATAAATAACATGAAACCTAAATTGTAAATAAGTGTGAACTGCAAATATAGGTGTAATTATTTTTTAAACATGCAGTTGATAATAAAAGAAGCAAAGGTGTACCAAAGGGGTAATCAGTATCATAAAACCGTAAAGACAAAGACAAAACCGGCAGACAAAAATCATCACAACAAAACAAACCACATAACAACATAAAACACAAACACACATAACAACAAAACCGCATTCAGCAACGCGAACTCAAGTCGAAACGAGAGTGAACTCAGGTGCTCCGGAAGAGTAAGCAGTTCCTGCTTGCTATAGCACACCCGTCACGTTGCCAAAGATCGATTAAGTGTTGGTCAAATCCGGAAAGGATGACATTACAAAAAACTATGTCAAACCAACATCTGTGCTTATCTGAGAGATAGAAATCCCGTATTTGTTTACAAGCACATGATGTCGTCCGTAAAATTTCTTGAGTGATGACAACAACCTGGGAGCAACGTACCCCTGTGTTAACAATTTGCTTGTCAGTCGTGTGGCTCTATCAAGGAAGTCGTTGTACTTCCCACATGCTCTGGAATAGCGAATCAATTGTGATACGTAAACTCCATATGCTGGAGCGGACGGAATGTTGCTGCACAGAAAGGGAAAGTTAACTATTGGAAAGTTGAAGTGACCATATTAAAAGTAATAACAGCTAAATAACTTATTATATAAATGCATATGGGTTTGTTGCTTTAATACGGTCTAATTTTAACAATTTAACCACTTATTATATTGAATAAACTAACAGATCTAAGTAAAATAATTTATCAAGGGGAATAACTCTATATTTTTAACTTTGCTTGGCATTGAGAGGATTTTTGAAATATGAACATGAAAATAGAACACATACCAAATCAATAAATAGTCGCTGTTTTAAATTGAAGAAAGATACATAAAGTGCGCGTCTAAAATAACACACTAATAAAATATTAACCACAATTATGCGGGCTTGTGTTTTCTTTTTGTCGTTACTCATAAAATGAGGAATTGATTCATATGACAAACACTCTGCATAGAGAATATTCAAAAGTGAATAAAAATAAACATACCTAACACTTTGTAACCATGGAAACCCTATGGATTGCATGCTTGATGCAAAAGTTTAGAAATGTAATTTTTTCTCTGGATTGCGAGGGAACACAATTATCGTCCTTTGTTATAATTTTAGTCAAATATGGTTCGTTATGAACAAACTAAAGATATCGCTTATTTAATCTTAACATATTTACAAAATATTATTTACATTGACAACATTAAGATTAAAATAATTAAATCACTTAAAAAATTATTAATATATTTACTACTATAAATTCATTAATCTGAATAAAATCTCAATAATTATTTACATGTTGAAAACTTTTAATTGAGAAAATATGTAAACTGAATTAAGGATGCGACAACGTTACTAAACCTAATCCAGAAAAGACATTTTATCATTGAAAAGTGTAATTAAAATGCTTAATTAAAAAGAACTTCAAAAATAAAAATAACTAGAATATATCTACAAAAATAAGAAAAAATAGAATAATGCATTTTACTATGATTAAATAATTGTTTAAATAAGTTGGCCTACCTGAAAATATGCAATTGGAATAAAACTAAAATTAAAGCTGAATCTTTATTGTCCGACGCACATGTATAGAATGAGCGTCAGGCGCTTAACCAATATACTTAATTTCCAACTTTTCAGGTATAAGCCAATCAAATTTGAGAAACAATCATTTGGGCGCAATAATTTAATAAATTAAGTAAAAACCTATAGTTTGTCGCGTATGAAATATGTAAGTAAAAGGACCTTAATTCGTTTATCTTAATTACTATGGTGTTTGTTCAATGTCCTAGTGGTGTGAGAATTGAACAATAGATTTCCTAATTGAGCTATGTGGGGACATGTCACTTTAACTTTGAACTATTATTTGTCAATGGATTATCTAAATGCTAAAATTCCCAAAGTAGTAATGTAATCCGGAAAGAGACACTTTAATTTATACAGTGAAAAATCAATAATTGCATACAAGAAAATCTTTAAAACATTTCTTATGATAATATACTAAATATTATTTTAAACTTTAACTTCAAATTTAAATTTTATTAAATTTATAAAATTTCATAAAATTGCACTCTGTGACACAAGCCCCAGTCGTCTGTCCCTCGGAGAATCCATTTGTACCAATAACAGCTTTGAGAGATTACAATTTCGCTACATGTTTTACAGTTAGATGCTAGACATGCGCCAGTTTGCTGAACTGATTTGTGCCAATTTACCCGAACATTTACATATAAATATGAAGGATATTATGAAGTTCGAAAAGGAATTTTGTAAGGAATCCCCGGGTGCGTCTTTTTACCACAGAACACCACAGAATACCACAGAACACCACAGAACTATAATAAATCATAAATACGTGTGTACAACATAAAATTTTACGTAAATTATCTTTAAATTTTCTCATTTTAAACAAAAATGTTTGATTTAAAAAAAAAACAAAACAATCGACTACTTTATCGACTACATCTAACAAGTCAATTACGTACTATATTGAACTAGATTACTATAAAAGAAGTAAACAAAAAAAACACCGAAAAATGTATTAAATGTACTATGAAAGATTACTTACTAAAAAATTATAAAAGTTAAAATAAAAAGGAGAAAATGAAATTCAATGTAGTCAATGGTAGTAATGCACGCACTTATGGTATTGGACAGAGAGTAGGTGTTCTGTGGTACTTGTGTATTGCCCATAACTAATTAAAACGTTAACCCGTTTTGAATTTTGTTAGTTTTTGTTTATTTTCTATTTATTTGAAACTGTTTGGTAGTGTTTAAATAGAATTATGTGGTATTCTGCTAAGTTCTGTGGTATTCTGTGGTGTTCTGTGGTAAAAAGACGCACCGGGAATCCCATCTTTCAAAATAAATTATTATTTAATAAAACAAATTCAAACTTAAAAAAGGCTATAACAACACAATGAGAAAAAAATCATGAAAGTCTGTAAATAACCCCCCCCCCAAAAAAAAAAAAAAAGAAGTGTGGTGCAAATGATACACTGTTACGAAAAGGGACGTTAGAGTAACGTAAACCAATATTTATCCTCTTAAAACATGATACATTCAAATTCGAATTCCATTCATATTCATTATTAATTCATTAATGATCGATTTGAAAAAGAAGTAATTGCATCGTGGGAACAATTTTTTGGATTTATTTTAAAGTTCAGTTGTTAAGTAGTATAAAATTTACGTTTTATCATAGACCTGTATTTTTGGTAACAGAGTTTTTGCGACTACCAATAAATATTTCTAATTGGTCCCACTATCAATCAAATTCTTGAATGGAAATTTTTTCTTACTTCCAGGGTTCGACATTAATTTTCAGAATTTTTTATTATGTCTCCCAAACGAAAGTTTGGAGACATATTGTTTTTACTCCGTTTCTTATTATGTCTCCCAAACGAAAGTTTGGAGACATATTGTTTTTACTCTGTTTCTTATTATTATGTCTCCCAAACGAAAGTTTGGAGACATATTGTTTTTACTCTGTTTCTTATTATTATTATTATTCTTTTTCTTCTTTCTCCCCGCCATGAACTTGTCCGGTAGTTTTCTCTCAAATGCATTGGGGGATTTGCACGAAACATTGTAGGAAGGTAGATCGGTTACTGAAGTTGTTGACGGACTTTTCAAAAATTTCAAAATGGCCGCCGTTACCGTGTAATTGGCGAAAGTTCATAATATAGGACATTGCAATATCTCGGTAACCTAGGTGCGTAGGAGGCTGAAATTTTGTAGGTGAATAGAGCAAAAGGAGCTGTTCAATAATACGAAAAAAAATTTTGAAGCGATATTTACGGTTTTCGAGTTATTTGCGAAAATGTGATTTTTCGGGCCCAAAAATGTGAAAATCGTCAAAATGCTTCGATTTCGACAAAATTTTGTATTTAGGGGTTTTAAAAGATGGCGAATCATAATACGAGGTCAAAAATGGGTTCGTTTGGGAGACATTTTTGTGTTGGGCATCCCCAACACAGTCAGCACTTGTTATGTCTCCCAAACGAAAGTTTGGAGACATATTGTTTTTACTCCGTTTCTTATTATTATTATTATTCTTTTTCTTCTTTCTTCGACATGAACGTGTCAGGTAGTTTTCTTGAAAACGCCTCAAAGGATTTCAACGAAACATTGTAGGATGGTAGATGGGTTATTGGAGATGTGCACAAGCTTTTCAGAATTTTCAAAATGGCTGCCGTTTTTGCGTAATTAGCAAAAGGTCATAATATAGGACATTGCATTATCTCTGTAACCTAGGTGCGTAGGCGGCTGAAATTTTGTAGGTGAATAGAGCAAAAGGAGCTCTTCAATAATACGAAAAAAAATTTTGAAGCGATATTTACGGTTTTCGAGTTATTTGCGAAAATATGATTTTTCGGGCCCAAAAATGCGAAAATCGTCAAAATGCTTCGATTTCGACAAAATTTTGTATCTTGGGGTTTCAAAAGATGGCGAATCATAATACGAGGTCAAAAATGGGTTCGTTTGGGAGACATTTTTGTGTTGGGCATCCCCAACACAGTCAGCACTTGTTATTATTATTCTTTTTCTTCTTTCTCCCCGCCATGAACTTGTCCGGTAGTTTTCTCTCAAATGCATTGGGGGATTTGCACGAAACATTGTAGGAAGGTAGATCGGTTACTGAAGTTGTTGACGGACTTTTCAAAAATTTCAAAATGGCCGCCGTTACCGTGTAATTGGCGAAAGTTCATAATATAGGACATTGCAATATCTCGGTAACCTAGGTGCGTAGGAGGCTGAAATTTTGTAGGTGAATAGAGCAAAAGGAGCTGTTCAATAATACGAAAAAAAATTTTGAAGCGATATTTACGGTTTTCGAGTTATTTGCGAAAATGTGATTTTTCGGGCCCAAAAATGTGAAAATCGTCAAAATGCTTCGATTTCGACAAAATTTTGTATTTAGGGGTTTTAAAAGATGGCGAATCATAATACGAGGTCAAAAATGGGTTCGTTTGGGAGACATTTTTGTGTTGGGCATCCCCAACACAGTCAGCACTTGTTATTATTATTCTTTTTCTTCTTTCTCCCCGCCATGAACTTGTCCGGTAGTTTTCTCTCAAATGCATTGGGGGATTTGCACGAAACATTGTAGGAAGGTAGATCGGTTACTGAAGTTGTTGACGGACTTTTCAAAAATTTCAAAATGGCCGCCGTTACCGTGTAATTGGCGAAAGTTCATAATATAGGACATTGCAATATCTCGGTAACCTAGGTGCGTAGGAGGCTGAAATTTTGTAGGTGAATAGAGCAAAAGGAGCTGTTCAATAATACGAAAAAAAATTTTGAAGCGATATTTACGGTTTTCGAGTTATTTGCGAAAATGTGATTTTTCGGGCCCAAAAATGTGAAAATCGTCAAAATGCTTCGATTTCGACAAAATTTTGTATTTAGGGGTTTTAAAAGATGGCGAATCATAATACGAGGTCAAAAATGGGTTCGTTTGGGAGACATTTTTGTGTTGGGCATCCCCAACACAGTCAGCACTTGTTATTATTATTCTTTTTCTTCTTTCTCCGCCATGAACGTGTCCGGCACTTTTCTTGGAAATGCCTCGAAAGATTTGAACGAAACATTGTATAATGGTAGATGGGTTACTGGAGGAGTGCACAACCTTTTAAAAATTTTCAAAATGGCTGCCGTTTCCGCGTTATTAGCGAAAGTTCATAAAATAGGACATTGAAATATCTCGGTAACCTAGGTGCGCAGGGTTCTGAAATTTTGTAGGTTAATAGAGCAAAAGGAGCTCATTAATAATACGAAAAAAAATTTCGGAGCGATATTTACGGTTTTCGAGTTATTCACGAAAATGTGATTGTTCGGGCCCAAAAATGCAAAATTTGTCAATGTGCTTCGATTTTAATGAAATTTCATTTCTAGGGGTTTCAATGGATGACGAATTAGAATACAGTATCAAAAATGCGTTCGTTTGGGAGACATTTTTGTGTTGGGCATCCCCAACACAGTCAGTACTTGTTATAATTATATCTCCCAAACACTATGTTTGGGAGATATATTGTTTTTACTCTGTTTCTTATTATTATTATTATTATTCTTTTTTTTTCTTCTTCCGACCATGAACGTGTCTCCACCACATCTCATAAAACTACTCAATGGATCTTCATGAAACTTTGTATGTTGTTAGAGGGGGTCTCAAAGGTGTGCATGCAATTTTTGAAATTTTCAAAATGGCCACCGTTTCCATGGAAACTGGGAAAGGTCATAATATAGGACATTGTGATATCTCGGTTACCTAGGTTCGCAGGGTTCTGAAATTTTACAGGTTGATAGAGCAAAAGGAGCTCTTTAATAATACGAAAAAAAATTTGGAAGCGATATTTACGGTTTTCGAGTTATTCACGAAAATGTGATTTTTCGGTCCCAAAAATGGGAAAATTGTAAAAATGCTACGATTTCGACAAAATTTGGTATCTAGGGGTTTCAAACGATGGCGAGTTAGGATGCGATGTCAAAATTTATGCAAGAGTGACAGTTTGCGTACGTTTGGGAGATATTTTTGTGTTGGGCATCCCCAACACAGTCAACACTAGTTGAAATTAAAAAACATTTTTTTTTGCTTTTTCTGCGTTGCTATGATTAGCCTTTCAAATACATTTGATTGTACTTACTTTAAAGAAATTTCAGGAATTTCAAGTTGTATAATTTAGAAAAACAAGAAAGTGGAATATAGACTTTCAAACTTTTGAAAATTGAAAGTCTTTCTATTGTATGTTTTTAATTTGAAAAGAATTGGCGTGCAAGTACACGAAGTAATTTTTAAGCATTTATCAGTTTTTTATGAAATACATTCAATGATGCGTAACTTTGTTTATTGACTTCGAAATTCGTCGATATCCATGATACCTGTTTATTGTCAACCAGTTTCGATCGGTAAATTCGGGGCACATCAAAGGTCTTTTTAATGCACTAGAGAAAGAACTCAAAAACAATTTAGATATCTTTATATAACTTTTGAAATAACTTATTTTTAACATTCCGAGACCTTTAACATAATTTTGAATGGCCTCAAACAGAAACATCATGTCCTTGGTGCACAATTGGGGTCATCAGTGCACAAAGGAGTCCTGTGTGGTATTTAGACGTACCGCCGCCACCCTCCCGGGTGGTTTTCTCAAGCAATGATGTGTTCTGCACAGAAACATAACAACCTGCTTCCGTTTCTGACCTGTGAAATTTGAAATTTTGTATAGAAGGTTAGGAGATAATGAAAATTGATATTATGCTTACATTTTTACGTGCAGATAAAGATAAAACGATACAATTTTATTAACATCCCGCTTTTTTGTATTAAGTGACATCACTAATATTTTACAAACAGGAAGTAGATGAGCAGCGTGTATAAATTTGTTACATACAAGCACAATATGGCACATGTATTATAAAAAATGATGAAGTATAATGCATCATTTATCTGTTTTCTACAACATTTTAATACGAAGTATGTAGCTCAGAAAAATAAAAAGTGTGAACATAAGTTCCGTTCGTCTGTTACACATTATATAGTGACCATCTGTAACAGATTATGTACATGTTTAAAACTTTCATTACATTTCACAGGTTTGAAATGTTTAGAGTGATGATTTTTTCAGAATTGTAAACTGTTTCAAGTACAGGTATGCCAATTAACCTGCTTCGAAGACAGATATACAAGACAATATACAAGTCGTTCGCAATAAAAATCCTGTCGGGACAACCTTCAATATAAATCAAGAAATTTACACAGCAGTTTTTATACAATTTGATAACTAATCAAAGCGTCTAACTACTCTGTGAGTAAATAAACCGGGCTTTCTGCACTCACACTATATGCTAGAAATAAGGTCACTGTGACCTATCTTTTATGCACGAACGACTTCGTACAGTTCTTTGTAAAGGTCTATTACTTGGATACTTGATGTAAGAGGTCAATGATATTTCACCACTAGATGTGTCTTTGGTAGGTTGACACCACCGACTAGAAATTAAGACACTATGACCTATATATTACGCATGAATGACTTAGATAAAGTTCTTGATTAAGGTCAATATCTCTGATACTAGATGTTGGGGATCAATGATATTTCACCACCAAATGGGTCTTGGGTAGGGCTACACCACCCACTAGAAATTAAGTCACTGTGACCTATATTTTATGCATGAATGACTTTGGTTACGTTCTTGGTTAAGGTTTATAACATGGATACAACATGTTGAGGGTCAATGAAATTTCATCACTAGATGTGTCTTGGGTAACATGACATCACCCACTAGAAATAAGGTCACTGCGACCTATATTTTACGTATGAATGACTTAGATTAAATCCTTTGTTAAGGTCCATTTCCCAATACTATATGTAAGGGGTCAATGAAATTTTACTACTAGATGAATCTTGGGAACACGGCATCACCCACCAGAAATTAGGTCACTGTGGCATATATTTTACGCAAGAACGCTTTTAATCTATTTCTCTGTAAAGGTCCATATCCCAGGTAATACATATGATAATAATATTGCAAGAACGGGAGGGACATCCTGTGGCTCATATACACATTTTCTAGTATATGGCTGAAATCTTTCTTAATCCTGCTGCTAAAATATCTTTAAAGGATAATACCGCCCCCCCCCCCTTTTTAAAGTTTTAAAATGGTTGGTTCCTTAATTCTCTTTAATAAGCTCTCTCTGTTTAAATCTCGGGGGAAATGAAAGGAGGTCACATTTCTTTAAATTTGAACATGATGATGCAGATTATTTTCTAGTGTAAATTTCTACTACATTTGTATGACTATTTTAATAAACTAAAATGACAAAAAAAGATAAATTGTTGGAACTAGCTACGTGTACACGGCTGTGTTAACTGAAAAAGTCACCAGGTTTCCTCGTGTGAAATAGTGAAACCTTTGGTTCACACGGAAAACTAAATTCGGATCACAGTGACTTTGGCGAAACCAAAAACGTGTAACACAGTATTTTTTTACAAACAAAAGTGAGAAAAAAGAAATAGTATATATGTGTTTTTTTTATAGAATAAAAACCTTAATACCCTGTAAACCTGAGTCTTCTTTAATCTTACAGAATTAGCCAAACATTTTTCTTTTTAAACAACCGGGAAAACGTAGCCAGTGTCTAAACTGTTTTAAAATTATATATTCACTTATTGGTAATGACTTATGTGGGTGGTCCGGAATTGCAAACTACGAATTTAGGCACACCATATATCTACAGACCATACTGTTAAAAAACTTAATCTCCAAGCAAAGAAAAAAAACTACAACAAAGTAAAGTATTTCTATTTGCATTGTTCAAACTCAAAATAAATTCTGGAACTTTGTTGTCATCTTAATTTTGAAATGGGGGGCTATGGTTAAATTTGGAAAAAAAATCAGGATGCCAAACAAGGCAGGGCAGTGCTTTGAATTGAAAAAAAGACAGGATGTTGTTTTTGAAAATAGTAATTTTTAAACCAAAATTTGCATAAGAGCGCAAAAAAATCCCATCTACGTTTTCCCTGTTTATAAAATGACAGGATTAGAAATCCCCCCCTTCCCCGTAAAATTGACGGTCTCTATTAATAAGACTAACTAAACACATTTTAAGTTGAGATTGTTGTAAAATGACTTACTAAACTTTTATAAAGTTTGAATGCGTCTAAAATTACTGACAAAACGCAAAATAGTTGCATTAGGTGAACAATGACTGATCCAACTCAGACAAAGTTTTAATAGTTGTAAAAGGACTAACCCAACACACTTTAAGTTGAATCAGTTGTAAGGCGTTTGACCCAACGCATATTAGGTTGGAATAACTGATTAAGGACTGTCCCAACCCAACATAAGTTGAATCAGTTGTCAAATGTTTTACCCAACGCATATTAAGTTTGAACAAATGTAAAAGGACTGAACCAACTTAAATTAAGTTGAATTAGTTATGAGACGACTGACACAACTAAAAAAAAGTTGGGTCAGTCATTGTTGAACATAAGTAAATAAAATATGTTTAATGCAGTCGAAAGAAACTGCTGTCACAACCATGACAAATGCCAACAGTCTTTTTGACAGTACTTTTCGGTTATTATTTTAGATTATCAGTTGCATAACGCCTGACTATGGTACAGACAGTCGTTTATTTTGCCAGTAGTGCTACGGGTCCTACTCTTACCGAGACCTGCAGCAGGGTTCTTTAACGTGCGAGGAACGTGACATTTTTCCCAACACGGTGCACCACTATGGTTTGCGGTCAGGTTTTCCGCATTATCGCCTGACGACCCCGCATCTCTCGATGTCAGGGCTGCCCCATTCAACCACCTGGGGCACACATCCCAGTCGCTTTGTTGGCAAAGCGGCCTGACCCGATGTCAGGTTTCTGAGCGCTCTTTAGTGGACTTTTACCGACAAGCTTAGCGCTGCTGCGGGCCTATTCGCCACCCGGAACCCGCACGGGTGTTCTGCATCTACCAAAAAAGGTTTCAAATTTTGTAAACAGCTTTAATACGATAAATTGTAATGTGCCTCTTTTTTCACATCATCCAGACATCCACTTTTGTTTTATGAATTATCGTGTAAGGGATCATTTGCAAGACTTATTGCAACCCCTTACTACGCCTGCCATGTTAATTAGCCATTAAATGTCTTTTTTCTGGGCAAATCAGACTACTGGTATTTAAGGATGAAAAAAAGAGAAATTCCTGTTCTTTTAATAATCACATGGCAGAACCATTAAGACGAAAAATAATGTTGACGGACGGGACATGGACGTAAAATCCTTGAAACGGATTGAAACACAGGTAAAATAACAATTTGGGATGGATATAGTCAGAAAAGGTAAGACATTTTATTTGTTTACAAATAATAATAGAAAAAACTGAAGCGTTCAGTATAAAGAAAAATGAACTAGCTAAATATTTATGTTTGAAACATTGAAATCGGCCATGTAGTTTTCGAGAACATTAACACACCAATAGCCTACCCTCGTACTATAGCGCACTTTCAATATGAGCAACGTGTAGCAAAAACCACTTTTTGTGTTTTTTAAAAGTTTCATGCTCTTTTAATGATTTTTGAAATTGTATAGGCTGTTCATCAATTTATTCACGAAGCCATGGACTGCAAAGCATGTTGCTGTCCAAGAAAAAGAGGTACATGCAAATAATCTACGTAACGGACGAATACATGCATGATTTATAATGTATCAGACAAATGGTGCGTGTATATACTTTGGCAGCGACTGTCGTATGAACCTCGGGTCTTAACTGCAAACGACAGTCTGAGTTAAATTAAATTTTATTAATATTAAATAAAAAATGTATCAATATCAGTTATGGTGCCGCCAGGTGGATGCAACAACCTTCTCCTTTCTTGTAATTGTAAGATGGCTATTGGTGTGTTCGTTCGTATGAAGCTTCATATACAAGTAATGGTTTTAGTTACGTCAAAAGCTGCAGAACCATATACATGTATTTTAAAGGTCTTTAATGGTTGTCAGCATGACTTAATACATTGCCACATAAATGAATCAAGTTAAAGTTTTTAGATGGTTCAAATGTCTTCATCTGCAAGTGAATTGTTTATACACACTGACCCAGAATATTCATTTGTAATTTAAGATAAAAGCATAAAGGTAAAATAATTTTCAAACATTAAAGTTCGGTAGTTTTGTTATAAGGCCAAAGTTAAGTTTTTCTTTGTTTTGTGTTCACGTGCTGGTAGGTTTGTGTCCATATTATGACAAAAAAACACAAATATTTTTTGTATTGGTGAAAAATCGGACAATTTGATTACATTTCTTTCAAAAATCTGTAAATTTTATGGAATGATTGTTGACTGCATTTTGTCAGTTCCTTGACGAAACCAAAGTGTCTCTGCAATGTGAAAATAAACAAGTTACAGTATGAATGATATCAGCCTGTTGTGCAGGACTATGGTGCCTAAATAACATAAGAATATGTCTGAAAAAGCATATATATACAAATGATTTGTGTTTTTGTCTGTGTGTTTCTTTGCCTTGCTGGCTGGTAGGTTTTCACAAAAAGAGTTGACACAAAACAAAAAAAAACATATATTTTGCAACTTGTTCCGATAAATAATATGAATGAGGGTGAGTGAGTGAGTGAGTTGGTGTTTTACGCCCGCGCAACGCTATATAGGTTATTTACAGGCGATGAACATGAAAAGGATGATACAATGAACATGAAATGATGATGATATATGAAATATGGGAAGGGGTGGGAAACACAGGGACGGTAAATTTTGAAGAACCACAGTAAAAGGGGAGAAGTGGGTAGGGGCGGAAAATTTAGCCTATGTGGTGCACTACTTGGCGGTCCACAGAGGGGTCTTTTACGTGCATGAAGCGTGGCATTCTCCACACACGTTGGCCCACTATGGTCGGCGGTCAGGGTTTCCGTATTATAGACCTGACAACCCCCGCGGACGAGGGCTACCCTATTTAGCCACCTAGGGTACACACTTGGTCGCTCTGTGGGCTGAGCACTGACCCGACGTCAGAATCCCAAGACCCTTAGTCGCCTCTTACGACAAGCTAGGCTCTGCTGCGGGCCTATTCGCCACCCGGGCCCCGCACGGGACATATGAATGAGGGAGATTTTGGTGCATTAAAACCAAGTTCAACCATATTTTTAAAGACCTGTTCTAAATCAGGACCATTGCGATCTCTTATTTCTCCGGTGTGTCTGCGTTGTTTTGATTTTTTCAGTTCCACGTTTCAGATTGATTCTTCAAGTTCGGTCGTTTTGTTATTACCTTTTATTATATTTGAATTATTGGTTGTGATTAAGTTGTTGTTTTAAACTTTGTTATATGCATTACAGAATTTATTCCCCGTCTGAACGCTGACATTTTGATGTTATGGTAAATAGAACATTAGGTAAAATAGTTTTTTTCCAATGATTTTTGATGTTTTGTGTTAACTATGAATTTTTAATATTAACAATGACATTATGTATTACTTTTTGCAGTCAACATAACAAGAGTGACTTGTCTTGTATTTGTATTATCATAACACTGTCAAATTATGTACCTCTTAATTGTATTTCAGTTACACCTGTTGACTGCAACGCGATTATTTTGCATGTATCGGTCCGTTACCAAGTTTTATTACATGTATTTAGAGTAATTTTGTTATGCTTGAAATATATATAAAAAAAATATTGAACATTATTATTTGATATTGATATTTTCATTAAAACAAAACTTGATTAACTTCTTATACTTATATAGAAGCATAACTTACCAGATTATTACTCTATACAGGCCTGTTTATATTAACCAGTTTGAATTGTCCGTGTAAATGTAATCGAATCGAGCACACACCGTTCGTGAATGATTTAAAAATATACCATTGTGTTCGATAAAAAGAAATTAAATCCTTATACAATATGTTCTTGTTTATATACTGGGCATGTTTTTTAAGTTTATTACATTCATGTTTTTGATATTTTCGAGATAAAAAGTTGAAAATTGACATAAACCGTGAACAAATTGCATGTATCGTCCGTTAACAATGTTTTCTCCGTAATGGTTCTGCTGTGTGATAATAGGGTATTAAATTTCATCCTCTTATTCAACACTGCAATCTATTTATTTAAATTTCTCTTTTTCTTTTGACTGGGGAATACAAGTCGAGTTTACCCAGTGGTCAGAGCCATGCGATAAAGAACGTAAAGGTGAAAAATACAATTGAAGCATATTAAGTGCTAAATCTTATGTTTGATATTATTCAATATGCCTCGGTGAACAGTTCTGTGATTGTCTTTATTTTGTATCCATCCATTATCTTCAGGCAATCCTCATGCTTGGTTTTATTTGAAGCTGTGCTGTTATGCTTTTCCTTGTCATGTTGGAGAAGTAGTCATGCTTGTTTGTTTTGATGTTTGCCATCCTACCACACTCTTCAATACTCAAAGTATTGAATATAATTTCAATAAAAAGAAGCATTTATCTCATTTATCTTTCAGTCTTAGTTTTGAATATGAAGACAGTGCTACACAAATACTTGACGACTTCACAAGAGCATAAAACATCAAAAAGAAGTATAGTATTAGTGGAATTAATTAAAATTTTAGATATATACTTAATTGGACACTCTTAAGATGAAACTTCTATTGGATAATGCATAATAAAGCATTGTAAGCGCAATTCCTTAACCATTTGATATGATGATGGATTTGTATGGAACTTTACATGAAAGAAAAACATCATCTGAGTATGATGATTTTTTATTGCAGCTTGAAATCATTTTAGAGAGATAATTATACCCCCGCTTCGAAGAAGAGGGGGGTATACTGTTTTACCCTTGTCCGTCCGTCCGTTCGTCCGTCCGTAACAAAACTTCTGTCACAGTTATCTAAGTAACTACATGAGATAGAGGTCTGATATTTTGTATACAGCTTTATCCTATAGTGCAATATGGTGTATACCAATTTTATGCTCCTAGGTAATCTACTTCCTGTTTACTGAATACTTAGGTTTTTACACATAATGGACATAAATGCAAAATTTCCGTCAAAGTTTCCCAAGCAACTACATGAGATAAAGGTCTGATATTTTGTATACAGCTTTATCCTATAGTGCCATATGGTGTATACCGATTTTATGCTCCTAGATAGTCTACTTCCTGTTCACCGAATACTTAGGTTTTTACACATAATGGACATAAATGCAAAATTTTCATCAAAGTTTCCCAAGCATCTACATGAGATTTAGGTCTGATATTTTGTATACAGCTTTATCCTATAGTGCCATATGGTGTATATTGATTTTATGCTCCTAGGTAGTCTACTTCCTATTTACCGAATACTTAGGTTTTTACACATAATGGACATAAATGCTTAATTTCCGTCACAATTTCCCAAGCAACTACATGAGATACAGGTCTGATATTTTGTATACAGCTTTATCCTATAGTCCCATATAGTGTATAGTGATTTTATGTTCATAGGTCAACCACTTCCTGTTTACCAAGTATTTAGACTTGTACGCATGGCTTAGTTTGGGGAGCGGGGGTATCACTAGTGAGCATTAGCTCACAGATTTACTTGTTGACCTCGGAGTGTATGTATGTTTCAAACAGTGTTCAATGGGAGAAGTGCAACTCCTCCTAAACCACTGAAAATATTTTATGGGGCTTGTCGTAAGAGGCGACTAAGGGTCTTGGGATTCTGATGTCGGGTCAGTGCTCAGCCCACAGAGCGACCAAGTGTGTACCCTAGGTGGCTGAATAGGGTGGCCCTCGTCCGCGGGGGTTGTTAGGTCTATAATACGGAAACCCTGACCGCCGACCATAGTGGGCCAACGTGTGTGGAGAGTGCCACGCTTCATGCACGTAAAAGACCCCTTTGTGGACCGCCAAGTAGTGCACCACATAGGCTAAAGTTTCCGCCCCTACCCACCTCTCCCCTTTTCCTGTGGTTCTTCAAAATTTACCGGTCCTTTGTTTCCCATCCCACCCCTATATTTCATTCATCATCACCATTTCATGTTCATTTTATCACCCTTTTCATGTTCATCGCCTGTAAATAACCTATATAGCGTTGCACGGGCGTAAAACACCAACTCACTCACTCACTCACTATTGTATGGGGTATTAAAGAACATCCTCTTATTCAACACTGCAAGGTGTTTATTTGGATTTCTCTTTTTCTTTTGACTGGGGTATATAAGTCGGGGGATTAAAGTACATCCTCTTATTCAACACTGTAATGTTTTTATTTGTATTCTCTTTTTTTGACAGGGGAATATAAGTCGGGGGGTATTAAAGTACATCCTCTTATTCAACACTGCAATGTCTTTATTTGGATTTCTCTTTTTTTTGACTGGGGTATATAAGTCGAGTTTACCTAGTGGTCAGAGCCATGCGATAAAGAACTTGAAGGTGAAAAATACAATTGAAGCATATTAAGTGCCAAATCTTATGTTTGATATTATTCAATATGTACCATATGCCTCGGCGAAGAGTTCTGTGACTTTCTTTTTTGTATCCATCCATTATTTTCAGGTAATCCTCATGCTTGGTTTTATTTGAAGCTGTGCTTTTATGCTTTCCCTTGCCATGTTGGAGAAAATATTCATGCTTGTTTATTTTGATGTTTGCCATCCTGCCACACTCTTCATTATTCAAAGTATAGAATTTAATTTCCACAAAAAGAAGCATTTATCTATCTTCAATTTATAACTCAAAGTTTAGCATATACATGAAGGATGCATTGTAAGCGCAAATCATTAACCACTTGATATGATGATGGATTTTCATGGAACTTAACATGAAAGAAAAACATCATCTGAGTATGAGGATATTTTATTGCAGCTTGAAATCATTCAGAAGAGATAATTTACCTCGGACTGTACATCTTTCAAACAGTGTTCAGTGGGAGAAGTGCAAATCACTGAACACATTTTATGGGGTATTATAAGTACATCCTCTTATTCAACACTGTAATTTTTTTATTTGTATTTCTCTTTTTTTTTTTTGGACTGGGGTATATAAGTCGGGTTATTTAAGTACATCCTCTTATCCAACACTGCAATGTTTTTATTTGGATTTCTCTTTTTCTTTTTACTGGGGTATATAAGTCGAGTTTACCCAGTGGTCAGAGCCATGCGATAAAGAACTTACAAGTGAAAAATACAATTGAAGCATATTAAGTGCCAAATCTTATGTTTGATATTATTCAATATGCACCATATGCCTCGGTTAACAGTTCTGTGACTGTCTTTATTGTATCCATCCATTATTTTCAGGTAATCCTCATTGGTTTTATTATACCCCCGCTTCGAAGAAGAGGGGGGTATACTGTTTTACCCTTGTCCGTCCGTCCGTTCGTCCGTCCGTTCGTTCGTCCGTCCGTAACAAAACTTCCGTCACAGTTTTGTAAGCAACTACATGAAATAGAGTTCTGATATTTTGTATACAGCTTTATCATATAGTCCCATATGGTGTATACCGATTTTATGTTCCTAGCTAGTCTACCTCCTGTTTACCGAATACTTAGGTTTTAACACATAATAGACATAAATGCAAAATTTTCGTCACAGTTTCCCAAGCAACTACATGAGATAGAGGTTTGATATTTTGTATACAGCTTTATCTTATAGTCCCATATGGTGTATACCGATTTTATGTTCCTACGTAGTCTACTTCCTGTTAAATGCAAAATTTCCGTCACATTTCCCAAGCAACTACATGAGATAGAAGTTTGATATTTTGTATACAGCTTTATCCTAAAGTACCATATGGTGTATACCAATTTTATGCTCCTAGGTTGTCTACTTCCTGTTTACCGAATATAGGTTTTAACACATAATAGACATAAATGCAAAATTTCCGT
The DNA here is from genome assembly GCA_963971305.1 of Arcuatula senhousia. Taxonomy (NCBI): domain Eukaryota; kingdom Metazoa; phylum Mollusca; class Bivalvia; order Mytilida; family Mytilidae; genus Arcuatula; species Arcuatula senhousia. Next base: position 150,287 of record CAXARO010001225.1, read on the forward strand.
CACAGTTTCCCAAGCAACTACATGAGATAGAGTTCTGATATTTTGTATACAACTTTATCCTATAATCCCATATGGTGTATAGTGATTTTATGTTCCTAGGTCAACTACTTCCTGTTTACCGAGTATTTAAACTTGTTTGCATGGCTTAGATTGGGGAGCGGGGGTATCACTAGTGAGCACTAGCTCACAGATTTACTTGTTTGAAGCTGTGCTGTTATGCTTTTCCTTGTCATGTTGGAGAAAATATTCATGCTTGTTTGTTTTGATGTTTGCCATCCTACCACACTCTTCAATATTCAAAGTATAGAATTTAATTTCGATAAAAAGAAGCATTTATCTCATTTATCTTTCAGTCTTAGTTTTGAATATGAAGACAGTGCTACACAAATACTTGACGACTTCACAAGAGCATAAAACATCAAAAAGAAGAGTATAGTATTAGTGGAATTAATTAAAATTCTAGATATATACTTAATTGGACACTCTCAAGATGAAACTTCTATTGGATAATGCATAATAAAGCATTGTAAGCGCAAATCCTTAACCACTTGATATGCTGATGGATTTTTATGGAACTTTACATGAAAGAAAAACATCATCTGAGTATGAGGATTTTTTATTGCAGCTTGAAATCATTCAGGAGAGATAATTGACCTCGGAGTGTATGTATGTTTCAAACAGTGTCCAATGGGAGAAGTGCAACTCCTCCTAAACCACTGAAAATACTTTATGGGGTATTAAAGTACATCCTCTTATTCAACACTGCAATGTCTTTATTTGGATTTCTCTTTTTTTTGACTGGGGTATATAAGTCGAGTTTACCCAGTGGTCAGAGCCATGCGATAAAGAACTTAAAGGTGAAAAATACAATTGAAGCATATTAAGTGCCAAATCTTATGTTTGATATTATTCAATATGTACCATATGCCTCGGCGAAGAGTTCTGTGACTTTCTTTTTTTGTATCCATCCATTATTTTCAGGATCCTCATTCTTGGTTTTATTTGAAGGTGTGCTGTTATGCTTTCCCTTGCCATGTTGGAGAAAATATTCATGCTTGTTTATTTTGATGTTTGCCATCCTGCCACACTCTTCATTATTCAAAGTATAGAATTTAATTTCAATAAAAAGAAGCATTTATCTCTCTTCAATTTATAACTCAAAGTTTAGCATATACATGGAGGATGTACCATATCTTTTAACTCAATTTTGAACGTCTCTACTAGTGGCTGATAACGAAGAAAGGATTTGTTTAAGGGATCGTATGAGACGTATTTTCTTATAGCCCAGAAGTAACCAACAAGTTACTTCTTACAAATTTGGCAAAGAAATGTAACATATACTGTAACATGTTGCAAGGACAATTTATACAATGTAATGCGCTATTTAACATTAAAACAAGGGATGATATAGAATTTGATATAATTTATTGATTATTGATTAAACCAATACATGTACATTGTACATGCAAGTTAACTGACAGGCTTAAGAAACGTCTGAAATAATTGTCGTATTTGGTGATTGGTGGTAAGTGGATGGATAAGCCAACTGGGGTCACAAAAAATATTTCTTAGAAGCTGTTGTCTGAATTTTTTTTGTTTACTTTTAGTTTTGGCGAATTGTCAATTTTCAATATATACGTCTACTTCCATTGAATAAGCAACAAAATATACTAGGCAACAAAAGAAACGTTACACTCATACTTTATTTGATAAAATATTTATAACAAACGAAAAGTTGTAACTTCCATTGAATCAACGTATCTATCTTTGGTCATACTGAAGAGAAAAAAATCCAGTCTACCTAGTTTTCAATCGAATTCTACATCTTTTTACAGGATTACCTAGATATTGTAGAAAATCAAGTTAACAAAGCATTATCGTTCCCGAATAACCATTCATTTTGCATATCTGACAGCATTTCGATGAATTGAAGTTTAATTCAGTATTAAGGGATACTTAACAACCCGTAAAACTACAGGGTTGGGATATTTTTAACTGCCTCCAGTAGGTCATGGTTATTTCTGAAAACGTTGTTCAGTTCAATTAAAAATGATAAAATGTTGATAATTTTAAAATTTCTGTTGAAATTTGAATCTTTGGTTCAAAAAGGGCGCGTCTTACTTAACTTTGTCAATTTTAGTCATGATACAACTCAATTACGCCAAAACGCCAAAGAAACGTACATTAGAGGACGTCTTTTTGAACAATGAAGTCGGCTTTGTGTGACCCCGTATGTACATGTTGTATGTCTAATGAATATTCGATTGAAATTTTATCCATTAACACGAGTTAATGTTTTTAACCATTTCAAAGCGATTACGAAGAAAAATAAAGCGGTAACGCCTGATCTAAAATCGCATTGGTTATGGTATTTGCCACTTCCGGTCTCACCATTTTTTGTACTGCTACCTCTGACACGAGTCTTTGAACTATGGATATTTGTTCTTAAGTCTTTAAAACGATTTATTACCTGTATTTTGATCATTCCTGTATCCAGCACGAAATTAGATAATTCCTTCTAATTTTAACGTTAACGTAATCTGTACCTGACTTACACTTTTTAAAAATTGATGAAGCCGTGATATTTGCTACATTTAACGACCACAATCACTAGCCTAATTGATTTTTTGTCACGTAAAATTTTAAAAGTTGCAATTTTGGTCAAAATTTAAAAAATGACGTAAGTTCATTTTCAAATGCGCCTTCAATGCCCATATGTTTCGAAAAATCTTAAAAGAAAACTAATGTAACGTTGTTTTTTTTTGCCTAGTATATGTTTAAATATGTGCTACTTTTGGTGAATCTTGTTAATTTTCAAAATGTATCTCGTATAACATTGCAAAACTGCAAGCGATAAGATGAATCGTTGCTTAAAGCAATCTTCTTACTTTGTTTGTTTGCCGCCATCTTGCTGTTCTAACCAACCATCTCCTCAGTCGGAACAGACAGAACCTGTCCCGGACAGCTGTTCCGAGTCACTCGATTTATGTTTGGAGTGTTCAGAGTGGTTGGAACATACAATCGATCACAGCCCTTTTTGTCTAGACAGTTTTTCGTATCAAATTTCTCTACATCTACCAAAAAAGGTTTCAAATTTTGTAAAAAGCTTTAATACGATAAATTGTAATGTGCCTTTTTTTTCACATCATCCAGACATCCACTTTTGTTTTATGAATTATCGTGTAAGGGATCATTTGCAAGACTTATTGCAACCCCTTACTACGCCTGCCATGTTAATTAGTCATTAAATGTCTTTTTTTCTGGGCAAATCAGACTTTTGGTATTTAAGGATGAAAAAAAAGAGAAATTCCTGTTCTTGTAATAATAGGTATTAAAGTTCATCCTCTTATTCAACACAGCAATGTATTTATTTAAATTTCTGTTTTTCTTTTGATTGGGGTATACAAGTCGAGTTTACCCAGTGGTCAGAGCCATGCAATAAAGAACTTAAAGGTGAAAAATACAATTGAAGCATATTAAGTGCCAAATCTTATGTTTGATATTATTCAATAATGCACCATATGCCTCGGCGAACAGTTCTGTGACTTTCTTTTTTTGTATCCATCCATTATTTTCAGGTAATCCTCATGCTTGGTTTTATTTGAAGCTGTGCTGTTATGCTTTTCCTTGCCATGTTGGAGAAAATATTCATGCTTGTTTGTTTTGATGTTTGCCATCTCTCTTCCATTTATAACCAAAAGTTTAGCATATACATGAAGGATGCATTGCAAGCGCAAATCCTTAACCACTTGATATGATGATGGATTTTCATGGAACTTTACATGAAAGATTAGTTTGTTAGTTAGGTATTGCTTAACTCCCAAGCAGCACGATTTCGGCTATATTCGGGAGATGAACATGAAAGTGGTGATACAATGAACATGAAATGATGATGAAGTGGAGGAAATGGGGACACAAGGCCAATCGGGTAGGAGAGTTTTGACTGCCGCTGGAAAAAGGAGTGATGGGTAGGGACGGGAAATTTAGCCTCCTGCATGGGGATCCTACGGGTCCTACTCTTACCGAGACCTGCAGGATGGTTCTTTAACGTGCAAGGAACGTGACATTTTTCCCAACACGGTGCACCACTATTGTTTGCGGTCAGGTTTTCCGCATTATCGCCTGACGACCCCGCATCTCTCGATGTCAGGGCTGCCCTATTCAACCACCTGGGGCACACATCCCAGTCGCTTTGTGGGCAAAGCGGCCTGACCCGATGTCAGGTTTCTGAGCGCTCTTTAGTGGACTTTTACCGACAAGCTTAGCGCTGCTGCTGACCTATTCGCCACCCGGAACCCGCACGGGTTTAACATGAAAGAAAAACATCATCTGAGTATGAGGATTTTTTATTGCAGCTTGAAATCATTCAGGAGAGATAATTTACCTCAGACTGTATATGTTTCAAACAGTATTCAATGGGAGAAGTGCATCTCCTCCTAAACCACTGAAAATATTTTGATGACATACATGTAACTTCAAGGATGAGTGCTCTAATATTGTTCAGAAGAAATAATGCTTGAACTGATGATATCAGGCAAGACATTCCTTAGGTGGCCACAACTCTTAACTACTTACTGACGTACCTTGTAATCATTAAGTATGTGATTTCTTTGCGGGTAGGAAATTCTCAAGTCAACTTCTGGTGTAAATGTTGGCTTTGAGACAGTATTGCCAACGAATTTCTTTTGAGCATATCAACTACAAATTTTGCATGATTTCACCAAAAAATAAAGTTTTCTTAGTAACTACACAGCCACTAAATATCTTGTATACAGCATAAGTATGTGTCCTTTAAAGTAGGATTCAATTACAGTTCTGTAGACATACTTTCGGTGGCCGCAACTGTTAACTGTTTTTGTAAAAAAAAAATGACTTACCTTGTGATTTCTTTGCAGGTAGGAAATTCTCAAGTCAACTTCTGGTGAAAATGGTGCCTTTGGAGCAGTATTGCACATTCAAGCATTTGCAATCCATGGAAACATAATGTTTGATGCAAATAAATGAAGATCTTTGTTCTTGCGCTCAGATGGCATAACATTTCTAAATATAAACATCAAGGTTATCTCCAGTATTTTTTTCCAACGAATTTCTTTTCAGCATAGCAATTAGAAAATTTTTTATGGGCAGATGCCGCCTCATCTTGCAGTTTTGGAAGCTGTGCTGTTATGCTTTTCCTTGTCATGATGGAGAAAATACTCATGATTGTTTGTTTTGATGTTGGCCATCCTACCACACTCTTCAATATTCTTTATAAAAATGTCTGCTATAATGATCTGTAATAAATAATAACTAAAGTATAGAATTAAATTTTAATAAAAAAATGAGCATTATCTCTCTTCTATTTATAACTCCAAGTTTAGCATATGAATAAAAGATGCCTTATAAGCGCAAATTCTTAACCCTTGATAGGATGATTGATGTTCATGGATGTTCATGAAAGAAAAAAACATCAGCTGAGTATGAGGATTTTTATTGCAGTTTGAAATCATTCAGGAGAGATATTTAACCTCAGACTGTACATGTTTCAAACCATTGTTCAATTGGAGACCTTTTAAGAGCAATTCCTTCTTCACCACTGAATGGATTTTGATGACACTTCTTAAGGATAGAGAAATTTCATTATGCTCTAATATTGTTCAAAAGAAATTATGTTTGAAGTGATGATAACAGGAAAGACAAATTTGGGTGACCACAACTGGTTTTTATTAAAAACAAGAGGCTCCCAGGAGCCTGAATCGCTCACCCGACATATGTGCCTGAAGTAAAGGTTCTTAGGCAAAATATATTAGACGTTGAAAGGGTCATAAGATTAATAAGGGGGTCATCTGACAATATGGTGGATCTTAAGGTGCTGATCACTTTTGTTCTCAATCAAAATCTAAAAATCTGTCACACTTTTTGAGTTATTTGCAAAAAAATGCAATTTAACCTAATGTTCTATTTTTAGCCACAATGGCCATGTTTTACAACCAATATGTATATGTTTCAAACAGTATTCAATGGGAGAAGTGCAACTCCTCCTAAACCACTGAAAATATTTTGATGACATAACTTCAAGGATGAGTGCTCTTATATTTTTCAGAAGAAATAAAGCTTGAACTGATGATAACAGGCAAGACATTCTTTGGGTGGCCACAACTCTTAACCAGTTTTTTATTGGAAAAAAAAACTGATGTACCTTGCAATCATGAAGTATGTGATTTCTTTGCGGGTAGGAAATACTCAAGTCAACTTCTGGTGTAAATGTTGGCTTTGAGACAGTATTGCCAACGAATTTCTTTTGAGCATATCAACTACAAATTTTTCATGATTTCACCAAAAAATAAAGTTTTCTTAGTTACTACACAGCCACTAAATATATTGTATACAGCATAAGTATGTGTCCTTTAAAGTAAGATTCAATTACAGGTTTGTAGACATACTTTTGGTGGCCACAACTGTTAACTGATTTTTATTCCAAAAAACTGACTTACCTTTTAATCATTAAGTATGTGATTTCTTTGCAGGTAGGAAATTTTTAAGTCAACTTCAGGTATCGATGTTGCCTTTGAAGCAGTATTGCACATTCAAGCATTTGCAATCCATGGAAACATAATATCGGAGGCAAATAAATGAAGATCTTTGTTCCTGCGCTCAGATGGCATAACATCACTTAATATAAACATCAAGGTTTTCTCCAGTATTTTTTTTCCGACGAATTTCTTTTGAGCATATCAATTACAAGTTTTTTATGGGCAGATGCCGCCTCATCTTGCAGTTTTGGAAGCTGTGCTCTTATGTTTTTCCTTGTTATGTTTGAGAAGTATTTGTTAGTTATGATTTTGGCCATCCCACCACACTCTTCAATATTCTTTATAAAAATGTCTGCAATGATTGTCTGTAATAAATAGTAAGTAAAATATGGAATTTAATTTCAAGAAAAAGAAGCATTATCTCTCTTCTACTTATAGCCCAAAGGTTAGCATATACATGAAGGATGCCTTGTAAGCGCTAATCCTTACCCACTTAATATATGATGATGGATTTTCATTGAACTTTACATGAAAGAAAAACATCATCTGAGTATGAGGATTTTTTATTGCAGCTTGAAATCATTCAGGAGAGATAATTTACCTCAGACTGTATATGTTTCAAACAGTGTTCAATGGGAGAAGTGCAACTCCTCCTAAACCACTGAAATTATTTTGATGACATAACTTCAAGGATGAGTGCTCTAATATTGTTCAGAAGAAATAATGCTAGAACTGATGATTACAAACAAGACGTTCTTTGGGTGGCCACAACTCTTAACTAGTTTTTATTAAAAAAGCTGACGTACCTAGTAATTATTAAGTATGTGATTTCTTTGCGGGTAGGAAATTCTCAAGTCAACTTCTGGTGTAAATGGTGGCTTTCAGACAGTATTGCACATTCCAGCATTTGCAATCTATGTATACATAATGTTTGAGGCAAAGAGATGAAGATTTTTGTTTCCTCGATCAGATGGCATAACATCTCTTAATATAAACACCAGGTTATCCCCAGTAATTTTGCCAACGAATTTTTCTTCAGCATACCATCTTTATTTTTTTCATTGGCTGAGGCCGCCTCATCTTTCAGTCTTAGTTTTGAAGATGGAGACAGTGCTACCCAAATACTTGACGACTTCATAAGTGCCTAAAACATCAAAAAGAAATATAGTATTAGTGGAATTATTTAAAATTCAAGATATATTCTTAATTGGACACTCTTTAGATGAAACTTCTATTGGCTAATGCATAATAAAGCTTTGTAAGCGCAAATACTTAACCACTTGATATGATGATGGATTTCTACTGAACTTTACATGAAAGAAACACATCATTTGAGTATGAGGATTTTTATTGAAATCATTCAGGAGAGATAATTTACCTCGGACTGTACATGTTTTCAACAGTGTTCAATGGGAGAAGTGCAACTCCTCCTAAACCACTGAAAATACTTTATGGGGTATTAAAGTACATTCTCTTATTCAACACTGCAATGTCTTTATTTGGATTTCTCTTTTTCTTTTGACTGGGGTATATAAGTCGGGGTATTAAAGTACATCCTCTTATTCAACACTGCAATGTCTTTATTTGGATTTCTCTTTTTTTTGACTGGGGTATATAAGTCGAGTTTACCCAGTGGTCAGAGCCATGCGATAAATAACGTAAAGGTGAAAAATACAATTGAAGCATATTAAGTGCCAAATCTTATGTTTGATATTATTCAATATGCACCATATGCTTCGGTGAACAGTTCTGTGACTGTCTTTATTTTGTATCCATCCATTATCTTCAGGTAATCCTCATGCTTGGTTTTATTTGAAGCTGTGCTGTTATGCTTTTCCTTGCCATGTTGGAGAAAAAAATCATGCTTGTTTGTTTTGATGTTTGCCTTCCTACCACAATATTCAAAGTATAGAATTTAATTTCAATTAAAAGAAGCATTTATCTCTCTTCTGTTTATAACCAATGATGATGGAACTTTACATGAAAGAAAAAACATCATCTCAGTATGAGAATTTTTTATTACAGCTTGAAATCATTCAGGAGAGATAATTTACCTCAGACTGTACATGTTTCAAACAGTGTTCAATGGAAGAAGTGCAACTCCTCCTAAACCACTGGAAAATATAGGCGAATAGGCCCGCAGCAGCGCTAAGCTTGTCGGTAAAAGTCCACTAAAGACCGCTCAGAAACCTGACATCGGGTCAGGCCGCTTTGCCAACAAAGCGACTGGAATGTGTGCCCCAGGTGGTTGAATGGCGCAGCCCTTACATCGAGAGATGCGGGGTCGTCGGGCGATAATGCGGAAACCATAGTGGTGCACCGTGTTTGGAAAAATGTTACATTTCTCGCACGTTAAAGAACCCTGCTGCAGGTTTCGGTAAAAGTAGGACCCGTAGGATCCCCATGCAGCAGGCTAAATTTCATGTCGCTATCCATCACTCCTTTTTCCAGTGGCGGTCAAAACTCTCCTTCCCGATTGGCCTTGTGTCCCCATTTCCTCCACTTCATCATCGTTTCATGTTCATTGTATCACCACTTTCATGTTCATCTCCCGGATATAGCCGAAATTGTGCTGATTGGGAGTAAAGCAATAACTAACTAACTAAATCTAATATTGTTCAGAAGAAATAATGCTTGATCTGATGATAACAGGCAAGACATTCTTTGGGTGGCCACAACTCTTAACTAGTTTTTATTAAAAAAACCCACCTGTGCGGGTTCTGGGTGGCGAATAGGCCCGCAGAAGCGCTAAGCTTGTCGGTAAAAGTCCACTAAAGAGCGCCCAAAAACCTGACATCGGGTCAGGCCAGTTTGCCCACAAAGCGACTGGGATGTGTGCCCCAGGTGGTTGAATGCGGAAAACCTGACTGCAAACCATAGTGGTGCACCGTGTTGGGAAAAATGTCACGTTCCTCGCACGTTAAAGAACCCTGCTGCAGGGAGGCGAAATTTTCTATCCCTACCCATCACTCCTTTTTCAAGTGGCAGTCAAAACTCTCCTACCCGATTGGCCCTGTGTCCCCATTTCCTCCACTTCATCATCGTTTCATGTTCATTGTATCACCACTTTCGTGTTCATCTCCCGGATATAGCCGAAATCGTGCTGCTTGGGAGTAAAGCAATAGCTAACTAACTAACTATTAAAAAAACACTGACGTACCTTGTAATCATTAGGTATGTGATTTCTTTGCGAGTAGGAAATTCTCAAGTCAACTTCTGGTGAAAATGGTGGCTTTCAGACAGTATTGCATATTCCAGCATTTGCAATCTATGGATACATAATGTTTGAGGCAAAGAGATGAAGATTTTTGTTTCCTCGATCAGATGGCATAACATCTCTTAATATAAACATCCAGGTTATCCCCAGTAATTTTTGCCAACGAATTTTTCTTCAGCATACCATCTACATTTTTTTCATTGGCTGAGGCCGCCCCATCTATCAGTCTTAGTTTTGAAGATGGAGAGGGTGCTACCCAAATACTTGACAACTTCATAAGTGCCTAAAACATCAAAAAGAAGTATAGAATTAGTGGCATTAATCAAAATACAAGATATATACATGTACTTAATTGTACACTCTTTAGATGAAACTTCTATTGGATAATGCATTATAAAGCATTGTAAGCGCAATTCCTTAACAACTTGATATGATGGAACTTTACATGAAAGAAAAACATCATCTGAGTATGAGGATTTTTTATTGCAGCTTAAAATCATTCAGGAGAGACAATTTTCCTCGGACTGTACATGTTTCAAACAGTGTTCAATGGAAGAAGTGCAACTCCTCCTAAACCACTGGAAAATATTTTGATGACACTACTTCAAGGATGAATGCTCTAATATTGTTCTACCTGTGCGGGTTCCGGGTGGCGAATAGGCCCGCAGCAGCGCTAAGCTTGTCGGTAAAAGTCCACTAAAGACCGCTCAGAAACCTGACATCGGGTCAGGCCGCTTTGCCAACAAAGCGACTGGAATGTGTGCCCCAGGTGGTTGAATGGCGCAGCCCTTACATCGAGAGATGCGGGGTCGTCGGGCGATAATGCGGAAACCATAGTGGTGCACTGTGTTTGGAAAAATGTTACATTTCTCGCACGTTAAAGAACCCTGCTGCAGGTTTCGGTAAAAGTAGGACCCGTAGGATCCCCATGCAGGAGGCTAAATTTCATGTCGCTACCAATCACTCCTTTTTCCAGTGGCGGTCAAAACTCTCCTTCCCGATTGGCCTTGTGTCCCCATTTCCTCCCCTTCATGGTCATTTCATGTTCATTGTATCACCACTTTCATGTTCATCTCCCGGATATAGCCGAAATTGTGCTAATTGGGAGTAAAGCAATAACTAACTAACTAAATCTAATATTGTTCAGAAGAAATAATGCTTGATCTGATGATAACAGGCAAGACATTCTTTGGGTGGCCACAACTCTTAACTAGTTTTTATTAAAAAAACCCACCTGTGCGGGTTCTGGGTGGCGAATAGGCCCGCAGAAGCGCTAAGCTTGTCGGTAAAAGTCCACTAAAGAGCGCCCAGAAACCTGACATCGGGTCAGGCCGGTTTGCCCACAAAGCGACTGGGATGTGTGCCCCAGGTGGTTGAATGCGGAAAACCTGACCGCAAACCATAGTGGTGCACCGTGTTGGGAAAAATGTCACGTTCCTCGCACGTTAAAGAACCCTGCTGCAGGGAGGCGAAATTTTCTATCCCTACCCATCACTCCTTTTTCCAGTGGCAGTCAAAACTCTCCTACCCGATTGGCCTTGTGTCCCCATTTCCTCCACTTCATCATCGTTTCATGTTCATTGTACCACCACTTTCGTGTTCATCTCCCGGATATAGCCGAAATCGTGCTGCTTGGGAGTAAAGCAATAGCTAACTAACTAACTATTAAAAAAACACTGACGTACCTTGTAATCATTAAGTATGTGATTTCTTTGCGAGAAGGAAATTCTCAAGTCAACTTCTGGTGAAAATGGTGGCTTTCAGACAGTATTGCATATTCCAGCATTTGCAATCTATGGATACATAATGTTTGAGGAAAAGAGATGAAGATTTTTGTTTCCTCGATCAGATGGCATAACATCTCTTAATATAAACATCCAGGTTATCCCCAGTAATTTTTGCCAACGAATTTTTCTTCAGCATACCATCTACATTTTTTTCATTGGCTGAGGCCGCCCAATCTATCAGTCTTAGTTTTGAAGATGGAGAGTGCTACCCAAATACTTGACAACTTCATAAGTGCCTAAAACATCAAAAAGAAGTATAGTATTAGTGGAATTATTTAAAATTCAAGATATATACTTAATTGGACACTATTAAGATGAAACTTCTATTGGATAATGCATAATAAAGCATTGTATTGGATAATGCATAATAAAGCATTGTAAGCGCAAATCCTTAACCACTTGATATGATGGAACTTTACATGAAAGAAAAACATCATCTGAGTATGGGGATTTTATTTCAGCTTTAAATCATTCAGGAGAGATAATTTACCCCGGACTGTACATGTTTCAAACAGTGTTCAATGGGAGAAGTGCAACTCCTCCTAAACCACTGAAAATATTTTATGGGGTATTAAAGTACATCCTCTTATTCAACACTGCAATGTCTTTATTTGTATTTCTCTTTTTCTTCTGACTGGGGTATATAAGTCGGGGGATACATGTACATCGTCTTATTCAACACTGCAATGTCTTTATTTAGACTTTTCTTTTTTCTTTGACTGAGGTATTACACTTCGAGTTTCCCTAGTGGTCAGAACCATGCTACAAAGAACTAAAGGTGAAACATTCAATTTAAGCATATTAAGTGACAAATCTTATTTTAATATTATTCAATATGTACCATATGCCTCGGTAAACAGTTCTGTGACTGTCTTTTTTGTATCCATCCATTATTTTCAGGTAATCATCATGCTTGGTCTTATTTGCATGCATTATTGGAAGCTGTGCTGTTATGCTTTTCCTTGTCATGAAGGAGAAGTATTCATGATTGTTTGTTATGATGATTGCCGTCCTACCACACTCTTCAATATTCATTAAAAATTTCTGCTATAATGATCTGTAATAAATAGTAAGTAAAGTATAGAATTTAATTTCAATCAAAAAAAGCAATTTTTCTCTCTTCAATTTATAACTCAAAGTTTAGCATATACATGGAGGATGCCTTGTGCATGTAAGCACAAATTCTTACCCACTTAGTATATGATGATGGATTTTCATTGAACTTTACATGAAAGAAAAACATCATATTTTTAATATGAGGATTTTTTTTTATTGCAGCTTGAAACCCGTGCGGGTTCCGGGTGGCAAATAGGCCCGCAGCAGCGCTTAGCTTGTCGGTCAAAGTCCACTAAAGAGCGCTCAAAAACCTGACACCGGGTCAGGCCGCTTTGCCCACAAGGCGACTGGAATGTGTGCCCCAGGTGGTTGAATGGGGCAGCCCCGACATCGAGAGATGCGGGGTCGTCAGGCGATAATGCGGAAGACCTGACCCAAAACCATAGTGGTGCACCGTGTTGGGAAAAATGTCACATTCCTCGCACTTTAAAGAACCCTGCTGCAGGTTTCGGTAAGAGTAGGACCCGTAGGATCCCCATGCAGGAGGCTAAATTTCCCGTCCCTACCCATCACTCCCTTTTCCAGTGGCAGTTAAAATCTCCTACCCAATTGGTCTTGTGTCCCCATTCCACTTTCATGTTCATCTCCCGCATATAGCCGAAATCGTGCTGCTTGGGAGTAAAGCAATTACTAATTATTGCAGCTTTAAATGATTCAAGAGAGATAATTTTCCTCAGACTGTACATGTTTAATGGAAGACCTTTTAAGTGCAACTCCTCCTATTGAAACCACTGAAAGAATTTTGATGACATCACTTAACTGATGAAGAAATTTCATTATGCCTTAATATTGTTTGAAGTGATGATAACAGGCCAGACATAAACAACAGTTCACTTGCTTATATTAAAAAAAAACCTGACTTACCTTACATTAAGTATGTGATTTGTTTGCAGTTAGAGAATTGTCAAGTCAACGTCTGGTATAAATGGTGGTTTTGAATCACTATTGCACATTCTAGCATTTACAATGCTTGGAAACATAATGTTTGAGGCAAATAAATGAAGATCTTTGTTCCTGCACTCAGATGGCATAACATCTCTTAATATAAACATCAAGGTTTTTCTCCAGTATTTTTTGCCAACGAAGTTCTTTTCAGCATATCAATTGCAAGTTTTTTATGGGCAGATACCGCATCATCTTGCAGTTTTGGAAGCTATGCTGTTATGCTTTTCCTTGTCATGTTGGACAAGTATTCATGATTGTATGTTTTGATGTTTGCCATCCAACCACACTCTTCATTTCATTATTCTTTATAAAAATGTCTGCAATGATTGTCTGTAATAAATAGTAAGTAAAGTATAGAATTTATTTTCAATGAAAAGATAACTTAAAGTTTAGCATATACATGTACATGGAGGATGCCTTGTACATGTAGGCAAAAGTTCTTTACCACTTGATATGATGATGGATGTTCATGAAACTTAACATGAAAGAGAAACATCATCTGAGTATGAGGATTTTTTATTGCAGCTTGAAATCATTCAGGAGAGATAATTTACCTCAGACTACATGTTTCAAACAGTGTTCGATGGGAGAACTGTTTCAAAAAAATGACTTACCTTGTGATTTCTTTGCAGGTAGGAAATTCTCAATAAATGGTGGCTTTTGAGCAGTATTGCACATTCAAGCATTTGCAATCCATGGAAACATAATGCTTGTCGTAAGAGGCGACTAAGGGTCTTGGGATTCTGACGTCGGGTCAGTGCTCAGCCCACAGAGCGACCAAGTGTGTACCCTAGGTAGCTGAATAGGGTGGCCCTCGTCCGCGGGGGTTGTCAGGTTTATAATACGGAAACCCTGACCGCCGACCATAGTGGGCCAACGTGTGTGGAGTGTGCCACGCTTCATGCACGTAAAAGACCCCTTTGTGGACCGCCAAGTAGTGCACCACATAGGCTAAATTTTCCGCCCCTACCCACCTCTCCCCTTTTCCTGTGGTTCTTCAAAATTTACCGGTCCTTTGTTTCCCATCCCACCCCCATATTTCATTTATCATCATCATTTCATGTTCATTTTATCACCCTTTTCATGTTCATTTTATCACCCTTTTCATGTTCATCGCCTGTAAATAACCTATATAGCGTTGCACGGGCGTAAAACACCAACTCACTCACTCACTCACTCACTAATGTTTGGAGGCAAATGAATAAAGATCTTTGTCCCTGCGCCCAGATGGCATAACATCTCTAAATATTTACATCAAGGTTATCTCCAGTAATTTTGGCCAATGGATTTATTTTTAGCATATCAACTACAGGTATTTATTGTCGGCAGAGGCCGCCTCATCTTACTGTCTTACTTTTGAAGATAAAACAGTGGTTCCCTAATTCCTGACACCACCTTTATAAGTACATAAAATATTATAAATAAAGGTAATAACAAAACTACCGAACTTGAATGATCAATCTCATAGTCCAGAGAAAATGACAAAAACGAATCAGTCATACCGGAGAACTGGTGGATCGCAATGGTCCTGACTTGGTACAGGCATTTCAAACGAAATGATGGGTTAAACCAGGTTTTATGGCGCCAAACCTCCCTCTTCCATTGCAATCTTCAAGTCCATAATATATATAGTTACATACATAGTGTGACACTGTAAAATTTGCTTAACCCATAAATATATAGTTACGTAAAATAGTGTGACACTGTAAAATTTTCTTGGAATTAGTTTTAATAAGTCGAACAGAATAGGACATGTAGGATATGAAAATTATCATGAACAAAATACAGAAGCCTTTGTCTGGAACTTTGTTGTAAATTCCATTTGAGAGAAACACCAAACCAGAAGAATTAAAGATCGCAATGGTCCTGACTTGGTACAGGCACTTCCAAAGAAGTGGTGGGTTAAACCAGGTTTTATGGCGCAAAACCTCCCTCTTCCATTGCGATCTTAGGATCCGGTAATGACCATAGAACACAACATAGTTGTGAGACACAATAGGGATATTGATGTGATCATCTCAGTACAGCACACCAGTCAAACACTAAACAATTAACTATCATATCTTTTAACTCAATTTTGAACTTTTCTATTAGTGGCTGATAACGAAGAAAGAATTTTTTTAGTGATCGTATGAGACGTATTTTCTTATAGCCCTGCTTCAAACGTCGGTCACGAAGAAACCGGTGTCTGATCAAAAAATCTGTGAAATGTGTGCAAGCTCTGGCATATCGAATAAGTTGAGAAATATAAACACCGTATGCAGGAGAAGTAGGTATATTGCTCTGTAGATTAGGAAAATTAATAATTTGAAAATTAAAATCGTCTCGTTTATCGTAAATTTTTGTACTGAGATGACCACCTGGGTCAAATTCGAGGTGCAAATCCAAGAAAGACGTGAAGCAATTAGATTCGGTGGTCTCTTTAATCTCCAATTCCGGAGGATATATTGAAGGAATCCAACTACCAAATGAAGTGTTATTGATAGAAAGGACATCGTCAATATATCTGAATGTATGATTAAATGACCTTGCCTCTTTCATCTTCTTGTTCTTTACGAGTCCCTGAAGAAATTCAGTCTCGTAAGAGTATAAAAACAAATCGGCGAGGAGAGGAGCACAGTTTGTGCCCATTGGAATGCCGATTTGTTGTTGAAAAATCTCTCCTCCGAAGGTGACAAATATGTTGTCAATGAGAAAATCAAGCATACTGCAAACTTGTTCCAGTGTGTAACAAATTTTATCTTTGAAAGATGTTTTGGAAAAGAATGTAGAATTATATCCCAAAACAACAAAATTCCTTGAGTTTGAAAAGGCTTTTTCGAGAAGTTTTTTCAGGCGACATTTTAGTTTTTCGTGTGGCAAGGTAGTGTATAAAGTTGGAAAATCGAACGTTTTCAAAGAGTGAACCTCAGAAAATGATCTAGATTTAAACTGATCTAACAAATCTTTTGAGTTTTTCAAAATCCACATATGGTTAATTCCACTACGATTATAAATAGTGTCGCAGTATGCTTGTTGACCTTCTTTGACAGCAGACAAGATTTTAGTTAAATGAACGGACAGCTCTGTAGTTGAACATGATGAAGATCCAGCTATATACCTTTGTACGGATTTTTGTGAAGTTTAGGTATCCAGTACAAATATGGTAACTCTTTAAGGAATAGAGAATAAATGGAATTCATTAAAATTCAAGGTACCCACTTTACATGAAACTTTTTTGGATAATGAGGCTTTATTTAAGGATGGTCACTTCATATTTTATAATATAAGTTTGAAGTTTGAAACTCCTCTGGATTTTAACCGAGGAGTCAATTTGACTGATTCTTTATTTGAACTTGTTTAACTGCCTTTTCAAATAATTTCCCAATGAATAAAAGTTCTAGTACATTTGCATGATTTTAAGGCCAAAAACATCACACTGTTAAAATGATATACATGAATGTAAAATGATAAGTAAGTGAATGAGTGAGTTCGTGCAACGCTATATAGGTAATTTACAGGCGATGAACATGAAAAGGAAGATCAAATGAACCAGAAATGATGATGATAAATGAAATATTGGGATGGGGTGTAAAACATAGGAAGGGTTAATTTTGAAGAACCACAGGAAAAGGGGAGAAATGGGTAGGGGCAGATTATTTAGCCTTTGTGGTGCACTACTTGGAAGTCCCCAAAGGGGTCTTTTATGTACATGAAGCGTGGTACTCTCAACACACGTTGGCCTGGCCCACTATGGTCAGCGGTCAGGTTTCCGTATTGTAGACCTAAAACCCCCGCGGACGTGGGCCATCCTATTCAGCCACGTAGGGTTCACACTTGGATGCTCTGTGGGCTGAGCACCGACCCGACGTCAGAATCCCAAGACCCATAGTCGCCTCTTACGACAAGCTAGGCTCTGCTACGGGCCTATTCGCCATCCGGGCCCTACACAGAACTAAAAGTTAGTTTTTTATATAAATATATTTCAGAAACGAGTACTTGAACGTAATATTTTTTGCAAGATTTCACGAAAAAAATAGTATAGTTTTCTCAGTAATTTCACCTTGTACACAGCTACTTGATATCTTGAATACAGCATAAGAAGTGGTCCTTTAAAGTGGGATTCAATTACAGGTCTTCACCTACTTCCTGTTTAACGAAATCCAGACATTTTATACCTTCGACATTGTTTTGGAATATAATGGAGCATAAGTGCATTACCATGAATATCTGTTGTTGCTACAAAAATAAAAAAAAAACCTTTACAAACATGTGAGGTGGTAAATAAATCCTACATGACAGTATATGAAATTATTTATTTTCTTCTATGTTAATGTCATAATTGTGTCTTTTAAACATTCTTACTTTTCCTCCTTTTCTTCTAATATATCAGCTACAATCTTGTTGCATGCTTATCGGTCTTTGTGCTACCAACACTGTAATGCTACTAGTTGTAGTTGAACATTTAGCTTCTGAAAAATGGTTCATCTCTTTTTGCCTTGTTCAAATTTGCAATAGATTGTCTTGTGTTTCTTCAATGCTTGATGTTTCATTGGAATGCTCTTGATTTTTTATTACTTATATATGTTTTTTTATTACTTGAATATATAACATTTGAAACATTCTATTTTTATTAATGACTTGAAAACATTTGTCATTACACTGTCCGGAGTCACTACATTGCAATTCTTGAAAAACTAATCAACTCCCTGTTTACATAAATGCATAGCTATGCAGCTATACATTTAATGATCTTACAGCAAAAATTAAAAAGGATTTATATTTATATGATAAAATCATTAAAATACAAAGAAAAACGTATTTTGTCTGCCCTGTGAGAAGCAAAGCTAGACATGAGTATTGTTTAACTGGTGATGATATAGTTAACAATCACTGAGATTTCTGCCCGCGATGACATGTCAGGGGACATAAAGTTTTATGCATGTCTGTCCATCCATACAAAGTTTACCCAACCTTTCCTCAGAAAACGTACATAGGTATTAAATGAAACTTGGTTTGATGGTTATATCAGGGGGCATTGAGTTGTACTCATGTTCGTCTTTCCGAACAAAGTTCCGCCAACTTGTTCCCAGAAAACTTACAAGGGAATGATTTGAAACTTGGTTGGATGGCTAATTATGACAAACTGAATGTTGTAGGGGACTTTCAGACCTGTCAGACGTTTTCTTCTTGTTCGGGGCCTAGCATAGACGTTCGTGCCTCAGGGACCCATTTCTTCTTGCTTAATCAATGTCTATGGATTTTTTTTTTTATTAAAAGTCAATTTGTCTTTCGGATGCCTTTGATTGTTGTTATTCTTTTATTACAAAAAGAATTCAATAAAACTTAGGCTTCTGATTTTCACGCTAAAGATACCAAATCTAGATGTTTATTTCTGGTCGCCTGTAATAAATAGTCTGATATTTAGTTCACAGGCACATTTTGTTCTATGCAAGTAACACGTGCTCTCTAACCCTTAACTTATTTTAATTAGCAATCATTACACATGTCCTTTAAAGTATGCCGCTGATAAACTCAGTATCATGAACAGGTGTGTATCAGTTTATCGAGTCAGTATGGTGACAATGTTAATATAATCAGTCCGCACGAAAAAAAGTATCACCCTAGTTGTCAGGTTTGTTCAGTGACTAAGCGCTTAAATGACCAGTCTAGACATCACAAAAAAGTAGTTCTTATCAAAAACACTAAAATAAAATATTAGAATGAAAAAAAAACAAAAAACAGTTTGTCGATCGTTGATTAGTGGTAAAAAGAATATTATAGTATTTTTCGAAGCTTAAAATGGAGCCGTTATTCGACTTGTTAGACGTTTAGTTGGGTCGCTAACGTTTGAAAATCTCTGCCGGCAGCTTTTACAATTTGTGTTATGTTTCATGTAAGGGGCGACCATTTTATAATAATTGGGGCTATGGATGTTATATCATTCTGTCTGGTTATTTTTGAAAAAAAATCATAGCCTGGATTTTTTTAGCGCTAGCACTTTTTTTTTGTACTTAATGAAAATATTTATTTTTTCATCCAAAAACTGCATCAGGCCCTTTTTGTTTTTCAAAGCACGGTCTTACCATTTTATTTTCTGTTTGTTTTGGACTCCTGTTTTATTATTTCAAATTTAACCATATACCCCATAACAATCAAATGATCGCTACCTTATATTCATTAACCTCAAGTCGAAAAAGTCGACAGTCCGGGCTACATGTCTTTAAAAATGATTTATTCTTATGATTTTAAAAAGTTGAAGTCGTGCAAGTTATATTCAGAATAGAAATATTGTAATTCAATATTTATCATTTTCAAATCAAGATATTGAAGAAAGTCAAAATTAAAATCTGACGAAAATGAATTCGCATGGATTGACAGTCTGATAAACGGAAAGAAAGGATGAACTCCTCTGCTTTATAAAAACAATTAAAATACAAACATTAACATTTACTAAATGGTCATAGCTCGATGCATTTTAAGGGGGGAGCAGGGGCCAGTGCCATTTGTTTGAAACGATAATTGGTTGGATATATAAAGTTGAAGCATGACCAGAGTGAGGCGCTCAACCAGTCAGAACCCCTAGCCCTTTTAAAAATGTTTAGAATCCGCTCCTGTTGCATTTCACTCTCTATAGTCGCTTTACTCTTTTGACGTACAATCGAAAGCAGTTTTTTTCTAGGGTGTTTAACAAATATACATTTAATACAACAGAGCACTATCTGGGACCATTTTGATTCCGGTACTTTTTGAAGATGAATATGAACTCAGAACAAAGTAATGCACACTTCTATTGGGACAGGATTCTTTTATAATTGAATGGGAGTGGTACGTTTCTTGTGTTGCCTAATAGATGTAATGAGTTTTTATACACTGTTTATTGTATTATTAAACTCGTTCTTCTATCCTAAAAATCATTATAACAAACATCACATGGTGGGAACGGACATTGTATATTTTCCGGATCGAAGCTAAAAGTTTTAAACTCACGGATTCGTTGTTAAAAGTACTTCTTATATAGCTGAATACACAAAAAAGCTCCTTGATTGCTTTTATTAAAGTGTATAGATACGCTTTATATAAAGAAAAATGTCTGCTATTAATGCATTTTATTGGTTATTTAGCGTTTAAGAATTGATTTGATTTTAAATGGTAGCTGGCCTGAAACATCTCAAAAAGACAAACCACTTGCTTTTATTCGCTGTTTTAAAGTAAACACATATTGTACGAATTTTGATGTATTATTGACGGACTGTAAGTAGTTGAACATTATTTTTAAAAGTATATAGAAAAAGAATTACGCAGCAAATTTATGTTCTGTCGACGAAAATATAATAGTATGTAATTTCCTTCCTGGGTATAACACAAAACAGAGATTATTAGCACGTCGGCGGGGGTAGTCAGGTCTATAATACGGTCTATAGTTGGTAAACGTAAACGGAGAGTTCAACGCTTCATGCAAGCAAAAGATCACTTTGTGGACCGCCAAGTACATGTAGTTCACCACATAGGTTAAATTATCCGTACTCTACTATTTCTATCCATTTTTTGTGGTTTTCTAAATTTATTTTTCCATTGTTTTCCATCCAAGCCTGTTTTTTTTTTCATTATCATTTCATCTTCATTTTGTCACTCTTTTCATAATACAAAACCATTAACGGGTATAAAACGTTTAATTTGGTTATGCTGTATATCGATATTCCAAGGAGTAAACACTCATCAGCAGCATTTGACTTAAAACACTGGAAGATCAAAAACCAAAACTATTGTATGACGAGTTCTCCAAAAAATTCGAACATGAAAGCCAAATCCAGCACCGATGATATCGACCATGTACATTAAAAGGAAAAAAACTTGGTGTTTGAAACAATTTTGAATGTAACTATCGGAAATTTCATGTTCACCGCCTTTATATAACCTATATAGGGATGCAAGGGCGTAAAACACTAGTATACTCGTTCATTAGGTGATGATGAGTAAGTGAGTAAAGAGCCCCTGGGTTTCCGAGGACGGCACTAGAAATGCATATTCAAAGAGGAATTCTTTACATTACTACTTCCGAGAATCACGACAACCCATTGGTACCGTAAATATTCTCAATTAGAATTTAATGTTTGTATTTTGATGTTTCACACGCTATCGCGCTTCATTGACAATGTGCTACAGTCAACGTTTTTACACGCATAATAAACCTCAAAATACAAAAATTAAATTTTGCCTACTGGTTTGTGGTCGTACATTTGCCCTTTTTGCATAACATACATGGGTCTGTGTTATGGGTGCTGTTTCTTGGGTGGGTCTACACAACTCAATTTGTTGTTTCAATTAGTCTTTGTCCTGAATATGACTGAAATATTGTTGACTGGACATAATACAAACAACAAGCATACAAAATATAATTGAATTTTAAATGTTTTTTTTTATTCGTTTGTGGTCTCGTTTTGTTTTATGATGTGTGTTTGTGTATTTTTTCTATTTGTGAATGAGTACCCATTTGTAACGGTATATGCCTTGGCCACGGTCATGTGACACAAGTGACATTTCATCGAGTTATAAAAGACGATTCCATCGGTAAACTTACCAATAGGATACCCGCATTTTAATAATATTTACGGTAAATGTAATTGTTCTGAAATGATTTTCGATTTGCATTTGAATAAGATTAAAGCTTTCTATAATACGGCCGAATAACAGTGTTTTATTTTAATTGAGAAGATTAGAACAGGAGGAGCTGTTGTTGCATT
This sequence comes from Arcuatula senhousia, assembly GCA_963971305.1. Taxonomy (NCBI): domain Eukaryota; kingdom Metazoa; phylum Mollusca; class Bivalvia; order Mytilida; family Mytilidae; genus Arcuatula; species Arcuatula senhousia. The sequence goes on from CAXARO010001225.1 coordinate 172,587, forward strand.
TTTGTTTCTCTGGTAAGGCACACTTTGATAGTCGTTTAAATTCTTATATTATAGTTATATGCAAACATGTCTTAAGATTTACGCACAAACACGTATTAGAAGATTTCTATAAATACAGGCCAAGCTTTTCTGTATTATAATGACCCGTCGGATTTTCTCTACTTCATATTTCAATAAAAGCTGAATTTTTTTTTCGAATACTCCGTTAAACTTTGCTTTTGACCGTTTCTTTAAATGATTTTCATAATGTTTTAATATTTGGTTAACAAATTTCTTTTTTATAGTTAGTTGTATTCCTTTGGCAACAATAAGTTGATTTAGGAATATGCTTGCAACTTAAAATAATAATTAACATCGATTTATAATGACAATTGATCAAAATGATCGTTCATGGGCAAAAAAAAAATTAAGCATAATAGATGGATAAACCCCGAGGATCTGGAATATCTGACAAAAATCTTAAAATATGAGGAGCAAACCTCCTTAAAAAAGTGTTGGGATTGTTTTTTCCCCTTTCTTAAACCAATTACTATGTTTATTTTGCTACCAATGACTTAGAATAAAAAAAAAACCATTTGTTAATTTTTAAGTTGAAAACGGTCATACACTATTGAAATAAAATAAAATGACAACAAAGTTGTGTACACTATTAAAATGTTTATTTGTCCTGTTTTGACTTAATGAAGAAAAAGATGAATCATCTTTCGTGGTTATAATTAAGATATTTTGTAATATTGAAATCTGTATAAATTGCTTTTGTAACAAACTTCCTTGACATAGCTTCTTCCAAATGTTTCAATGGATCAGGTAAAAAAAAATGGTAGCAAGGTGCTTTGAACTTCATTGCAATTCTAAACAGGCTAAATGCTTCTTTTAAATCTCTTTCCAGCCTTGCAGTTTGCAAGTGTGGCCATTGCAGCGGCCCCATTGACCCTACTTTTATCGAACTCTAAAAAGGGTTTTCTAACGTCATGAACGTGCACATGGTATCGCTCTCTCCATACAAGGAAAAACCTTCTGAGGGACTATCATAATTTATATAAACCGTCCTCGCAAAGTGTGGCGACAGAGTCTGAAAATCAATTCATGAAAATTTCCACCCTGACGAGGATCTATATATCCACAAACCTTGGTGTCAAGGCGTTAACCAGTACACCACCGATTGGGTAGTGGTCGTATTTAATTGCATATGTGGTCTATTCAGTCGCTTATCTTCTTCGTGTTTAACGAACCGTGCTCGACCATTGAATTAATAAATTCTTTTCTAATTAAGGTTTTGAAATAATTGTTATTCAGAATTTTTTTTTATGAAATGAATAAGGAAAGAGGATGCATTTTTTAACAAAATAAAAATGAAATTATCATATTGGTATACATGTATAATAAGTATTAATCTCATCGCAAGCAAGGGTGCACGAAGTACCCGCTTGAGCAGAGAGCTCTACGGTATTTGGTTCCTCGAAAAAATGCCGAATACTGATAAAGAAATTTTATTGTCCAAAAAGTGCAATTCAAGTTCACACTACCAGTGTTAATTTTTAATCATATGTGCTGATCACCCTTCTTTGTTTTGTCCGGTCAAGCAAAAAGTTAACAAATTTGGATACTAAGTATTGTATCAGTTGTAAATTTTAAAATCTAAAATATTGTGCCATAACACAAATATTACCCAAATCATTTTTTTACGTAAACCCACCCTACAACGGTTAATTAAGAAATAAAAGATACGCTAATTATAAAAGACGAGAAGATTTTTCATAATTTCGCTTGAATCACATACCCTTGGGTGGAGTTTTCGAAGCTTAGGACTAAGACGCGTCTATAGACCATCTGAAGACTCGTCATAAGTCGTTTTCAATTTCTCGAAGCTGTTCTATTCTAAACTTGGTCACGCTTTTAGGATAAATTTAAGACACGATATTGGATGTCTTTTTCATATTCTTTCTATCAATGTATTTTTTTCAGGTGTTTCCCTCATGAAATGTCAGCACCGATTAACTAGTATTGAAGACAACATGCATGATTTTAAACTTTGACCTTTTATTTTACATACTTCGATGAACCTGTGTCTTGTTTTAATTATTTCCAGACAAAGTGGTAATAAAACGATACCGTTAATTTTCAGCACGAAAATCATATCCCTTTTGGTGTAAACAAAGTGAGTGAGTGATGAGTGAGTTGGTGTTTTACGCCCGTGCAACGCTATATAGGTTATTTACAGGCGATGAACATGAAAAGGGTGATAAAATGAACAATGAAATGAATATGATAAAATGAAATATGGGGGTGGGGTAGGAAACAAAGGAACGGTAAATTTTGAAGAACCACAGAAAAAGAGGAGAGGTGGGTAGGGGCAGAAAATTAAATCTATGCGGTGCACTACTCGGAGAGTCACAAATGGGTCTTTTACGTGCATGAAGCATGACACTCTGCACACACGTTGGCCCACTATGGTAAGGGTTTCCGTATTATAGACCTGACAACCCCCGTGGACGAGGGTCACCCTATTCAGCCACCTAGTGTACACACTTGGTCGCTCTGTGGGCTGAGCACTGACCTGACGTCAGAATCCCAAGACCCTTAGTCGCCTCTTACGACAAGCTAGTTTCTGCTGTGGGCCCATTCACCACCCGGGCCCGGACAGGACGTGTAAACAAAGAGGAATTAATTCTTCAAAAAGTGATTAACTGATTTTTATCTATTTTTGTTTCAATCAAAATCTGATAAAGTCTATATTGCAACGTCCTAATAAAAGACCCGTCTAAGATAGTTTCGACAATCAAATTGGGATAGTCTAAAGATGGTCCAAACTTGGTCTCAAAATTTGACTTCAGGCGCGTTATTTGGGACAAATTAAAGGGTTCTTTGGATATCCACGCCCCTTGCGATATAGTTTATCTCTGCGGCAAAGGCGATATAGATAAACGTTACCATAATTTTAAATCAGCTGAAAAGCTATTTAACAATTATTTTATTATTAAACAAGGAATATAATCCACAATTACACCACTACCGTTATAGGAAAACTGCTATTCTCGCAAAAATAGGAGATTGAATGGTTCCTTAAATATTCTCAAATTCTAAGTCTCGAAAGTTATTTATAAGTTTAACGCTGATTTTCATAATTAAAGCCTTTATCATCTTGTCCATATTGAGAATAAATAAATGTTGCTTTTTACTTGGTTGGAGGATTATAATTTTATACACGAAAATAAATCTATAAATAAACGAAGTGCAATAAACAAATGGGGCTTGTTTAGGGGGGTACCAATATCCCATATCCCCGTAAATTTTTCATCAAATATCCCATATCCCAAAAAGTGTTTTTCCAGTATCCCATATCCCAAAAAGTGTTTTTCCAGTATCCCATATCCCTGTTAATACAATGGACTTAAATATCCCATATCCCAGTAAGTTTTGCCTCAAATATCCCGTATCCCATGAAAAAAATTGTGTGAATATCCCATATCCCAAAATACCCTAAACAAGCCTCACAAATCAAAAATAATTAAGTAATAAAAATAACAGAGGTGGATTGTCATATGCATAACATGTGTATTTGTACTTTGAAAAAAAAATCGAGGGTTTTCCAGGTTTCAAGGATGCGTGGCAATCCTGTTTCTACAGAAATGATAATGTAGTTTTGAACACGATTTATTATATATTAATTATAATGTAGCTAGAAAGTGACATTCTAAAAAGTCTTTTATATAAATTATCTAAAATGGATTCATTTTGTCACCTTTTCGTTCAAAACGGAATGGTAGTAAATATTTATTATTAAAATGTAATCAAATTATTTTGTCATTTTATTGCATGAACCAAGCAGAGGTACCAATGGGTATCCGAATGTCAAAAGTCCGAAAGGGCAGAGACATAACTAGTAAACATCATCAAGAACGGGACAAAAACAGTCAACATGTAAAACATGGAAACACAAAACAATTGAATATCAATCAACAACGCGAAATATGTATACATTTATGTAATAACAAGCTGCACGCACAGCGTTGAGGCAAATATTTCCAGATGTTTTGGATGTCAAGTTAAAATCCAATGAAATCAATGGTAGTGTTGCGTTTCTTGTTTTTTTAGTATTGATGTTGAGAGCGTGTACATTGCTTTTTATTAAAAAATGATTATTATGTATGTAAACCGTCCGTAAAATATCATTTTAACAAACATATTATATATTCTTATGGAATGTTTATTAT